>CAKNWT010054423.1:0-10319 GCA_932066315.1 Andricus coriarius | reverse complement strand
AAATTCAATAATTTTGTTATAAAGTTATTCTTTTTTGGTAAAAATTAAACTCATTTGTACAAAGCTTGTCTTTTTGCCTTAAAAATTCAAAAACTGGATCAAAGGTTAAAAAATCGTCTTTTTGGTTTCAACAAATATCTCCTTAGGTAGAAATGATTTGAAGCTTTATCTTTTCGGTTGAATATTTAATTATATTCTTAGAAATTTCTTTTTCTTAGTTAAACATTGATTTTTTACTAACAATTTAAACTATTCCATTTTAGGTTAAAAACTGATCCTTTTCAGTTCAAAATTGAAGTTTTTTGTTTGAAAATTCAACTATTGATTAAAACTTGAACTCTTTGTAAAAAGTCTATTTGTTTTATTGAAAATTTAACTTTTTTTTTATAACCACTTTTTTGGTAGATTTTTTTGTAGATTCCAGTTGGATGCTTTTTATTTTAGTTAGAAATTCATCACTTTTGATAGAAATTTCATATCTTGGCTGAAAACTCAACCATTTTTGGTTGAAATTTGATTCATTCTGGTTAAAAATTCAACTGTTTGGTGAAAAAAACTTTTTTTATTTAAAATTCATATTCTCGGTTGAATATTCAACTGTGACGCAGCAAATTCATCCTTGTGACTTGAATATACGAAAATGATTTGATCTTTTGATAGAAATTTCATTTTTTTAAATTAAAAATTCAACTATTTTTGGTTGAAAGTTAATTCTTTTTGTTTTGAAGATCTACTATTATATTTTTGGTTGAGAATTCACCTCTTTGATTAAAAATTGTATTATTTGGTTGAAATGTTAATTATTTTGTTTAAAATTCAACAATTTTCTTTAAAATTTAATTCATTACAGTCAAAATTTCCACTCTATTTTTTTTAAACGCGTCTTTTTTTGTTGAAAATTCAACTATTTTGGTGGGAAATTCAACTGATTCGTGAATAATATATTTCTTTGATGAATATTTATATTTGTGAGTTAAACATTCTATTTTTTGTATTAAAAAATCGCGTTTTTAGTTTCGAAATTCAACAATTTAGTTTACATTTTTTCTGCCTCTTACATGAAGAATCTTTCTTGGTTTAGAATTTAATTATTATGATGAAAATTGTTTTTTTTTTTTTTTCAAATGTATCTCTTTGGTTGAAAATTCATGTTTCAACTTGAAAACTTAACTATTTTATTTTTAGTTTGAACTATTTCTTTTTGATTTTAAAATTCAACTAATTGGTTAAAAATGTATCTTTTTCACATGAAAATTCAACTATCTGGTTAAAAATTGATGTATTTTCTTAAAAATTCGTCTTTTCTGCTAGAAAATCAATCTTTCATCTTTTATGGTTAGAAATTGAACTACTTGGTTGAAAGTTGAATATCCTTGGTAAAAATTTATTGTGTAGGTTGATAATTTATAATTTTAGATGGGAATTCATCTTTTCGATTGAAAACTTATCTTTTTTAAGACAAAAATTCAACTATTTGGTTAAAAAATGATGTATGTTGCAGAAAATTCATTTTAATTTCGAGAGCTATAGAAATTTACAGTTCCATACAGGAAAACTGGAATTTTTCTCCCACCCTGAAATACAAAATTTTCTCAAATATTCCTTTTTTTTATATATTTTATATCGGCAATGACTAAGCAACCACTTTCGATGAAAAGAAAACAACTTTTATTCGACAGATGTCAATGAAGTTGTGCAAAAATTAATTTTGGATCCGCAAAAGTGGATCCTTTTGATTTGAAGTTCATAATCAGAATCATATGCAACGGTTAAGAATAAAAAATTATCATAGAATGATGGCTAATTGAATAAGTTGTAAAGAAAGTCTGAAGCCGAAGAAGGGCTTCACCTATATACGTTCTCTTCGCCATTTGTGATTTCCAGCTGGCCACCTATGCCCCCACTCAATTTGAGATTTCCATTTTATATTCTCTAAATTACTATCTCTTTATCTTTCTTTTGCAAAACGTCGATGATTTGTTATCTTAGCACATAGCCATCGCTTTTCCCCCTTTCGATTAAGCTTCGCCCTTTGCCCCGTACCTACCCCCAATCCAAAACCCTCGAGGTTTAATTGCGCACACACAGTCCAGATCTTTATACGCAATAATGCTTTATCCTCTGCTATCTCTTACGGATCTCCGTTGGTTTTGGCCGCATAAAACGCGAATACTCTGAGCCGTTTCAACCGCTACCAACCCCCTCAAACTCCATTCAACTTCCTAGTAGTACCACCTCTACCTCTTCATCCACATTTATAGACGTCGTTCGGTTAAAAGCTAGCCGAGCGGTGAATATATTTAGTTAAATAGAAGGCCGAGAAATACATGGAAAAAGTAGAGGTGAAAGAAGAACCGGAAATTTCTTTTTTACATCTATAGCCCCCAAGCGCCAAATCCTGATAGCGATCACTCTAAATTGTGGGATTTTACTTCAAACTGGTGCAGGCATGATTTACGCCTTTTATCAGCCTCTTCCTAGTACTGAAAGTAGCCGTTTACAGAATTCCTAGGAGTATTCTGACATCCTGATGAAGAAACTACAACTTCATTTTTATCAAAAATGAGTTTTTGATATAATTGGATTTTTTAGGAAAAGACGGACTTAACTATTCATACCATTATTAAAAATGGTAATTAAATTTCGAGATAATAAGGTCTTTATTTGCATTTCTACAGCGATTTTCGAAAATTCCTGATAAAGAAACAATACAACTGCACAAAAGTATAGCACATCTTCAAGAATTTCAGGATTTGGGACAGTCATTTTGCAGGCATAATAATGTAATACTTATTAATTACCATCCATAATCATACAAAAATAAATACTCACTCTAGTGATTCTGTCGTAAATGGAAATAGGAAAAAATGTATAAATATTGTTATAAAATTACAAAAAGTAAAGTTTGAATTTGTTATTTCGAGATGCTATTCACAAAATTAGGATCTACTCAATTGAAAAAATTAAAATTTTAAGCTAAATTCAACACAATTTGTAAAATATACATATTAAACATCCTCTAAAGATGCACTAAAGTTATCTCAAGTTCAAAAATCGAGTTTTAAATCATTATTCATAAAATCGAGGAAAATATTCCCTATACTAACTGTAACTAATTTCGTGAAAGATTTAAAAGCCAACTTCAAAAACAAAATATTACACGCTAAAATTTTTAATTTGATAACAGTTATTTACAAGTTTATGTTTTTGCTTTCTCTTCAAGTAAAAGTTGCAATTTTTATTTAAACCTAATGCTGTAAGGCTCATTTTATGCCTTAAAAGATTCTCTACAAATCTCTTCGATACGTTTCAACTCAAAAAAATAATTTGGAAATTATGCATATGTTATTTTTGTAAACAATATTTTTCTTAAGTCTATTTCTTTAAATAAGAAACATACTGAAGAGATATGCAGAGAATATTTCAAGGAATAAAATAAGTGAAACAGCATTCGGATTCACTTAGAATTGCAGAACTTTCACATGAAGAGAAAGCAAACAGATAAATTCTAAATAACTACTGCTAAGTAAACAATTTTAACATCAAATATTTTGTCTAAGGTTAACCTTTAATTCTCTTCTAAAATTAGTTGCAATTAACAATAGAAACGATTTTCTCAATTTTCAAAATTATTTTTAACAGTGCTCATTTTTGAGCTTGAGGTAAATTTAGTACATCCTTAATTAATGTTATTTGGTGTTAGAATCTGTCGTTACGCATGAAAATCATAAGGTGTGCTAATGATATTGTTAGCAAAATTGAATGATTTTATTAAACAATTAGTAATCTGACCAATGTCTGTACACTCTTTTATTTTATTTTGTACTTATAAAAAGGTTTGAATGATCAAGTTGATTACTTCTGTAATAATGCTATATTTTGTATTATCAAAAGTTTATAATTGATTGTAATTCACATATATTTAAAAACGCATGATGCAAAATATGAAAATAATTTTTTTTAAATGACTCAGTTTTACGATCCTAATTAAAGAACAATTTAATTTTAAACGAAGTTTAAAATTAGCATTATTAAATATTTAGGTTCTTTAATTTTAAACAGTAAAAATGACCCTGAATTTTTTTTTATTCAGCAATCTTAATTTTTTGTTTAGAAAGTGATACTGCGGTAACTCACATTTGCGGCAAGTCACATAGCGGCACCACTCATTCGGAAAAATTTTAAGTCCCCAAAAAAGTACAAACACAACCACAAAAAACAGGGAAAAAACTGCCGAAAATGCGACAAGTTAAATGGCGCATCTCTTATTTTGCAGCAAATAATGTTATCCCGAAGAAGAAGGTTGATGCATCATATAAACCTGGTAAGATAATTAAATAATTGTATAGTTGATAACAATGTTAAATTTAGACAAGAACATGAAAAAGAAATATCTGTTAAATTATTATTGTAAAAATAATAAACGTAAATATAAATTTCAGAAAATGAAAAACCCTGGGGTCCTTTTTTTTAAATAAAAAGTAACTGTGCTAAAGTGGGTAGCAACAAACAAAAAATCTGCATCGACAACTGTAATTTGGTGATTGTGAATTCTCTTTTGTTAAAGCTCCTTTGGCTTTAACGAACTCATTCTCATAAAGAATCTCGTGTTTCGCACTCGATTTTGTCCAAAATCTGAACTTTTCTACGTTATGTTCAACATTACTATATTAAATATATATCATATTTATTTCTATATCTCAAGCTGGTACTGCTTATTAAGATTTTGCAAAATAATGTAAAAATTTTATTTTTCATGATGACTTCAATATTTGCTCGTTATTTTGCACTAATTTTTATTTTCAGCTACCCTGAAAAATCTATCATTTCAATAAATTTATATTATCACAATTCATAATATGCATTGGCATTGAAACATACGTAATTTCATTGTCTTCTTTTTATATTTATAAGAAAGTGTGCATCCTATTCAAAAAATGTTGTTATTATACATTTCGTTGAAACTTGTGTAATTTCTCCATAAATTTAATTTGTTTATTTTCAACGTTATTTTTTATGATTTAAACTGAAAATATGCATACTGATGTAAAGTGGTTCTAAGTAAATTTGTATATATAATTTAGGCGAAAAATTTTCTTTAATAAAAAGTTATTGTAGCTTTTGTCGTTTTTCCGAAAAGTAAATTTTTAATTTTTGATGCATTTTTATAAAAAGAGTGTATAACAAATTTGTAGATCTTTTTTGATTAAACAACTTTGGTCCTTTCATTTTTTTCGTCCCCTGTGTCGTTTTTCCAAAAATTTAATTTTTTTAATTTATTCTTATTTTTTACGATTGAAAAAAACTACTCGCCCTTTCTAAAAATTATAAATAACAAATTTGTAAATTCTCTTTGAGTAAACAAGTTTGCCCATTATTTTTCTTTCGTTCCTTACGTCCTTTTCTAAAACATTAAATATTTTTATATTTGATCTTATTTTATGCGATAAAAACAAAAACTAAGCGTCCTATCGACAAATTGTTGATAAAAAATTTGTAGCTGTTTTTTGGATGAGCAACTTCTGTCTATTCATTTTTTCTCATAGCTAGTGTCGTTTGTCCAAAAATTTTAGTTTCTTTTTTTTTAATGACGTTTTTCACGAATAAAACGAAAACTACACGTTCTATCAAAAAGTGAACAATAACAAATTTGTAGATCTTTTTTGGATACATATTTTTTTCTGCATATTTTTTCTTTTATCTTGCATAGTTTGATCACAAAATGGAATTTTTTATTGTTTATTATTTATTGTGCGATCAAAATTTGAATTTTCGATTTTTCGAAAAAATTCAAAAAGTGGTTATGATCTTCTTGTAGTGCTCTCAAAAAGAAACGTCCTTGTCCTCTTGACATTTTTTCATATCGTGCGTTGTTCGGCTTAAAATGTTAATTTTCGTTTGATTTTTTGGATATTGAAAATGCTATAACTCTGATAATTTTCTTTTAATCTAAAAATTTCATCAGATTAATTGTTTGTCTTTTTGAGTACTAATAATTACCGTACATAGAATTTTTAAATCTTAAAAAAAATTGGTCTCGAAAATTTGCAAAATTTGCTCAGTTTTTGAATTGTTATCCAAAATGGCTGGTTAACAAACTCGTTCTTTCTTTTCAGACTTTCAAAAAGTGTGCCAAAGCACAATCCAATCTGATCAATCTTTCGAAAGTTATCGTGCCTACACGATACTACAGACTACAGGCAGACACAGACACCCTAGTCAAAATCGTTTTTTCTGACTCAGGGGGTCTCAAAACTTGGAGATTTGATGAAAACCGACTATGTAAAATTTTACATAGAACCAATACCTTCTCATTAGGATGAGAATATAAAAAAAATTGTCTTATCAATTTAGCGAAAATTGCCCAGAAAACCATTATTTTTCTCACAAGTTTGACTTAGATCCGGTATCTAGGATTTATTGAGTAGGTACACATGAGTAATAATGCCCCATAAGTTGTGAAAAAAGAAAGAAAATAAGCATTTTCTTTGTAAATTGCTTGTCGACCTATTCTCGGACTTCTTTTTTATGTGCCTTATATTAATTAGTTTTTCATTTTTTTGGCAGAAAATTAATCATGAAAACGCAGTTTGGCAAGCCATAATTTGGTCAGCTGGTACAGTAAAGTTACACTATAGTTGGAACTTTTCGTTATAAGCTTATCAATAATAATTAAACAGACATTTCTTTATCATATTCTCACATAAAGTTAACATTAGTATCAAATGTAAAATTACTTACTTAACTTACATGCTTTATCAGATGCATGAACTTTATTCTTCAGGATAACATTATTTGCCTCAGAAGGAGAGATGCCGCAATGTAGCTTTTCGCATTGTAGCCACTTTGTCCTGAACTTTGTAATTTATCGAAAATTAGAGATGACGCAATCTGACGTGCCACATTTTGGCCAGGGTGTCCTTAACTTTGTAATTTATCGAAAATGAGAGATGCCGCAATGTGACTTGTCACAATGTGACTTGCCGCAATATGACTTACTAAAATGTGACTTACTGCATTTTGTCCACGTTATCTTGAACTTTTAAATTGATTAGAAATGAGAGATGCCGCAGTTTTCTTAGTTTGTTTTAAACTTTACCTGCTCGCAAATAAGAGATGCCGCAATGTGACTTGCCGCATTATTGACAATTTTATGTGGACTTCAAATTTTTTCAAATGAGAGATGCCGCAATGTGACTTGCCGCGAAAGTGACATACCGCTAATATGACTTGCCGCAATGTGACATGACGCAATGTTACGTGCCAAGGGTGTGCATGTCTTAACCCTAACTCGTTTAAAAAATTCTAAACTCTTAATATTTAAAAATTTTGTGTTATTGAATTTTAAGTTGTTTATGTTTCTAATATTAGGAAATAAAAATACATGGAGGTGAACGCGTGCTTTGCACGCATGCATTTACTGCTAATAAGATATATTTTACAATAACTTATCTTAAATCTCATAAATTGTCAATATTATTGAAACGTTTATAAATGTGAACCTTCGAGATTGAAATATTCTAAAACCGTTAAAAAGGAATTAATTTCGAATTAAAATAGGTTCTGTCTAATCTTACGTGAAATGCCTTAATTTAGCCAGTTTAAATTTTCTATTATAAGAATATTAAGAAATTAGGCAATTTAAATTACGACACGTTTAAATGGAATAATTTCAAATATTCTTTCAAACTGCGCAATTTTTAAATCAGAATCGTGAACCTGAATCGTTCAAAATTAATAATTTTCTAATTATGCTTGATACATTTTTTAGTTTAATTATTTATACTTTTGTTTCAAAATAGTGAAGTTTCAAACTATAACATAACATACTATTTTAAACATTTAATGTTCAATTTAATTGAAAATTTTCTATTCTTGAAGTCTTCTACAGTTAATTATTGTTAAATTTTTCAAATCATTAATTATCATACTTTAAAAAAAAATTTGAACATCAAAAACAATTAGTTTCAAATTATCGAGAATTGGGTTTTTCAATTTATGAATAAATAATTAGAAATAGGACAGACATTAAAATTTTCATATTAAAGGCTTTAAAATGAAACAAATTTAAGCTTTGCGCTTTTGAAATTAGGAAAACGATTTCATAATTAGACATCACACCCTGATTTGTTTTTTTTATTTATAACTGTCACAAATTGAATATTTCAAATGCGAAGTCTCAAGCCTATAAAATTTGAATTTGTTTAAATTGCCTAATTTCAAATTTGTACATTAGAAATATATCAAAAGAGTGTTAACAAAAAATCAATACTGAAATAGTTTTTAAAAATTCCACAAAGAAGACATTAACTGTGATATTCCGTTTTCCCCCGGTTTTCGGGTTAAATGGCGAACATGAGTGTGGTAGAAATTAATTACATCATTTGCATATTTCTATATTATTTTTATTACCGTCCAAAATTTGTATTAAATTTAACTTTCCGGTAAAACTCCCCTCGAGAATAAACCCTAATTCATTCATACTAGTCAGAATGAACGAATAGTTGGACCTCTTTTTATTACCTCAGTTATCTCTAATTCCCAAAGTTTTTATGAACCTAGATTATGCAAAAATGCGTAATCATGATTTGCGTTAGCGAATCGCCGCCAAGTACAAAAAAGCTACCAAGAATCGTTATCTGGGATAATCATATATTTTTAACCTTTTTGGATTGGCGGCGCTATTCTCAACCAATTTTAGTGAAACTCGCTAGCTGACTGACCAAACATTGAAAAATCACTTTGAGCGTGATTTTATGTTAATGCCTTAAACAATATGAGATTAAAACAAACAACGAACTATCGATGTATATTGCGAAATCTTTCGATATCTTGAACAGATATCGAAAACTCTTGCTATATGTATAAAAAAGATGTTGCTACAAACTTCTTATTAAAATTTAGTATAATTTAATTAGATAAATTTAATTTCTTTAAATAATTCAATAGCAATGCATTTTTTATCCAAACTTTTTGCCTAATATTTGGCCTAGATATCTATGACAACATGTTCTCGATATGTATTTCAAGAATTTCTGATATCTTGAATAGTTTTTTTAATTTTCACACATTTAGTGTGAAAAATGTAAGTTTAGAGATGACATAAGTGGTAAAATTTTTAAATCTATTCAATATATTGAAAAGTTTTTCAATACTTATCGAGAATATGTTCCTACAGACTTCTCATTAAAAGTTACTTTCAACCGGTTATATACATTTGGTTGCAGAGTTAAGCACAAGTAAAAATTTTATTTTATTACATAAGTATCGGAAAAGTTTGATGAACCTAGCCACTCTTATATTTTGAATTGAAATTGAGAAATATTGCATTTTCAACGAAATAATTGAATTTTCATGCAAAAAAGATTACTTTTCTACCAAAAAGATGAATTTTCAACGAAAAATATGAGTTTTTAAACCAAGAAGTCGAATGTTTTAGAAAACAGTTGAATTTTATACCCGAAAGTTTTTCAACCAAGAATGATGATTCTTCACTCAACACTCAGAGAGTCCTCTTGTGGGAAAAAAATCTTTCTTGACTTAAACGTAATTTCCGCTAAAATGTAAGGTCGAAAAGATTTTCTTTTGTCTTAACAGGACTCCTTTTGCAAGAAAAATTATTATTTTTGTGCAAATAACTTCACCTAATCTTGCAGCAACATAATTATGTTTGTGTAAAAAATACGTTACCGTGGTTCCAAACAAAACAGGAAAGACGACGATTCTTTTGTTTCAAGACAACTTCTTCTCGGATTGAATAGTTGAATTTTCAACAAACGAAAAAATTAATTTTAGATCGAACAGTTGCATTAACAACCAAATAGTTAAACTTTCTCAAAAAACAGAAGAGATTCAACCACAAACAGTTGCATTTTTAACCAAATAGTCAAATCTTCAATCGAAAAGGACGATTTTTTTGGATGACTGTTGAATTTTCAACCAAGAACTTTTATACCAAAAAAGATTAATTTTTAATCTAAAAGGACAAATTCTCAACAAAATAATTTTATTTTCAACAAAGCAGTCAAATCTTCAACTAAATAATTAAATTTACAACAAAATAGTTTAATTTTTAAGAATAGAAATAAATTTTTACAAAAAAATTTAACTTTCAACCAAGCTGATGAATCTTCAAGAAAAAAATTAATTTTATTCCACACCCGACTGAAAAACCCACTTTTTGCCCCTGATAAGCGGGGCGAAAGTAGCATATTTTTCCCGAAAATAGTTTTGCGGGGCAAAAGTAAAATTAGCGGGGCAAATGTAAAATTAGCGGGGCAAAAGTAAAATTATCGGGGCAAAAGTAAAATTTAGCGGGG
>CAKNWT010054415.1:0-11012 GCA_932066315.1 Andricus coriarius | reverse complement strand
GCCTGGCCTAATGCGATTCTATAAGAAGCTAAAAGGCTCTGTCGAGCACTTTTTCTTCTGCTGACTCTATTTTACTATCAACCAATAATCTAGGTTAAAAATTTTGAATATTCACATTTTCTGATTGAAAATTCAACTGTTTGGTTAAGGATTCAACTATTTTGTTGAAAAATCGTCTTTTTAGACGAATTTAACTCTTTTTATTAAAAAAAAAACTTTTTCAGTTGAAAATTCATCTCATTGGTTGAAAATGTTACTATTTCGTTGAAAATTCGTCTTTTAGGTCGAAAATTAATATATTTGGTTGAAATGAACTTTTTTGTTGAAAATTCATATTTTTGGGTAAAAAGGTTGATCTTTTTTTTTTAGAAAATTCGAATTTTTTAAATAATTCAAAATTTGAAAAGATTTGGAAAACTTTCAAACAAACTGATGTTTCTTGAATATTTCGAAACCAGATTTGAATAATTTCAAGAATTTTGAAAGGTTTCAAAGAATAAAAAAGTTTTCTTATTATTCATGGGAAAATTTCATATGATTTTTTATTTTGAAAAATGAATTATTAGTGGAAATTTAAAAAGACTTCGACAAATTTTAAATGATTTTTTAAAATTTCAAAATATAAAAGATTTTAAAGCAAAATTTTAGAAAAAAATCGAATCAGGTTATGAGAAGAAAAGAAGTTTTTACAAGATTGAATAATAATTTAAAACTTGTAAGGATTTCAAAAAAAGTTAAACAAAGTGTAAATTTATGAAGATTTTGAACAAAAAATGAAGGTATAGCTTTTAATTTTGTTGGTACTACCAATTGATTATTGACGATTTATTGCAAAAAGCCATTATTATATCATTTATTTTAATACGAAGTGAATTTTACATTAAAGATTTGATAAACACATGTACCTAATTATAACTGAACTTTCATAGTAAAATATTAAAATTAGTATTTTTTAAATTAATTTTCAATAATTATTCATTTATTAATTGCTAATACCAAAGACCCTAAAAATTATATAAGTAGACAACCTTTTCTAAGAATCGTAATGTCCATAGTGTCTATAAATCTATGAAAACGAATTTCTCCGGAATAACAAATTAAATATGATTTTTTATTCACATCCCAAAGAATTTAAAGTTACATTCTCACTAAATGTGTGAAAAATAGAAGACTCATCCTCTTAAAAAAATTATAACATTTTTTAGGCTCCGCCCTTTCCAGACAATATAATGATCCTCCACTATCTCCTGCACAGATATCATACCCAACTTTTCCTCCAACACACATTTTTCCTGGGTGTACAAGAGTCCCAAAGGATTCTCTGCATCTCTCGAAATCAACAATCGGTTGTTTAAGTGTTTGGAGTACTACACTCCGCTCCCATTTACCTGAAGAATCAAATATTGTGATAATTTCATCAAATTAAGATGTTATATCAAATATAAATTAGGATGATTTACAAACTAAATAATTTTATCAATTACAATTTTGATTTTAATTTCAAGAAAACTATGAATAACTTTTCTAACCGAGCATACCAAATATACTGGTAATAAACCAATTATAATTTTACAATTATACGTACTCATGTCATATACTCCCCAACCAGCAATCTCAACTGTTTGTCCAACAAAATTCTTCGTCAGTAGTTTATCTCTGGCCATGCAAATAGGTCTTACGCTTTCTATACGTAAATTATAATATAATCATAATTAGTGATTGGCTGTAAGGCGTTACTTGTAACGCCTTGCCCAGAACGTTACATTTTTCAGTAACGGTAGCAGTAACGCGTTACTTATTTTAAAAGTAACCGTAACATTAACGCGTTACAATTTTCGGGGAACTGTAATGCAAAGTAACGTACGTTCACCGAAAAAACGATATTCTAATTTTAATAATTTCCCACGAAGTTCAAGAATATTTCCAACCTAAATAGGCGCCAAGAATATATTCTTAATGTACGATGGAGGCCCTCTTACCTTCAGAATATATATTCTTGTCTAATTTTAAGAATATATATTCTTTTCTAATTTTAAGAATATATATTCTTGTCTAATTTTAAGAATTTACCACTAAGTATAAGAGTATACTAACAACATTTTGACACATTTTGATGAAATATTTAAGGGGCCATTCATAAAATACGTGATACATTTTTCACGAACTTTTAACACGCCCCCCACCCCTTGCGTGATGCTTTCTTCCATTGTTCTTAACATGGAGAATGATACTTTGATAGACCCCCACCCACCCCTGAACGTATCACGTATTTTGTAAATGACCCCTAATTATTATATTAATTTTCTTCAAAGCGAAACACTCAATGCACAAAATTACAACAACAAAAAAACATTTAACTAAACCCGAAAAAACATGAATAAATGAGAAATCGCACGCCGCGGTATTTAACCTCACCATCTTACCTTATTGTTGAAATTTGATGTCGATATAATATCCTTAGAATTGTTTGCATTTCCTCGAGCTTCTCACTTATTACACATTTGAAAGTATGGAGTTTGGCCTCCTTATACTACTTCGTGGGTAAAACAATCGAAAATGGAAACTTATTGAAAAGCACGTGGCACGAAACATTAAAAGAAATGATTGAACAGAGCAAGTCGCATTTTCCTTTACGCATTTCTTCTTTCTCCCTTTGGTTAGAAAATACTCTTAAAGTAAGAATTTCGCTTACTTCATTAAGAATATTGCTAAGAATATGCCTATAAGAATATGACACTCTTAATATTAGAATATCGTTTTTTCGGTGTTACCAGGGTGTCTACTCAAATACTGGAAAAAAATGCCTTGACAATTGCAGGTTTTTTTCTGGTATTACAAGATTTTTACAGGTATAATTTTTCATAGTACGGAGTCATTCAAGTATTTTGCATTTTTTTAACAAACGGCACGAAATACATATACAAGTTCGCGAGTCGATTATACATAATGATTTTTTTCAGTCCTTGTTAATATCTAAATCTGTAAAATCAGTGAATTTCTTCCTAAAATCCATATATTTAAATAATATCTTACAAAATGCTGCATTGTGTATCTAGGGCGTAAAGAAAGCTATTTCGGCGAGTGTGAATTTGCCGCCCGAGCGAAGCGAGGGCGGCAGTCACACGAGGTGAAATATCCGTACGCCCTTGATACACACGATACTTTTTGTCCTACCCTCCTTGAAAATAAGCATGCGAAGCAGATAGAGGATGTTTGGTGTACTTGACAATTTTAGATTATAAGCTAAAGGAAGAAATAGCGTACTTAGCCAAAGGGATACTGTGGAGTCCAGCGATGCAATTTTTTTAAAAGATAAAGATAATTTTTCCCACATTCTCACTTGCGTGGTGCAGTGAATGTGTAGCGGGCGTAAAGTTTTATATCGGCCTGGCGGCGGAGTGCGCATGTGCGAACGTCACTGGGCTCGAAGCGGCCACATTACGCCTACTTCATCTGCATGCAACGGCGCTTTTTTAAGGGGGGTCGGAAAAAATTTTATTTTATCTTCTTATGCTTAAACTTCAGCGCATATTTAACATGTGAGTAGAAACCCTGTAAAAACAGGAGAAATAAAAACATTTTGCCGCATTTGAGGAATAAGTCGAGTCAATTTAAAAGATGTTTGAAAATTCTTCTCTTGGTAGAAATTAAACCTTTTCGGTTAAAAATGCAATTGTTTGGTTGAGATTTAATTTATTTGATGGTGGATTCAAATATTTCCTTTAAAATTAGTCTTTTCTGTTGGATTTAAACTGTAATGTGTTAAAAATTAATTTTTACGTTTTTGAAAATTTAAATACATTGTAGAAATTTTGTTTGTTGAAAATTCATTTTTTAAACTGAAAATTTAACTATTCTCCAGTGCTATTCAAAAAACTTTATTTAATAATCATTTTGCATTCCCACATAGGAAGCTTTCATATTGTAATAACTTCGAAAAAAATTTATTTATTTAATTCAACATTCCTCAATTTAAAAATGTGTAATGTAATGTTCTAAAATAAAATATGGAAGGCTTATTTTCACCACCATTTCTAAAAATATTTACTAACTTTTTTTAGCACTATGGTATTTTATAAATGAGCTTTTTATAGTAAAACTGTATTCAATAACATAATTTGAAGTTGATGTAAGAATATAAAAGATGCGTGGACTCGAGACGAATCGGTGGACCTATAATATTAATACATTTTATCCAAGAATAAGGAAGTTATGGTCATTTATATTATTTAAAAATCGAGTTTTATAGCAAAAAATGTTCACATGTATATAATTTAAAGTTGATGCAAGAATAGGAAAGATTTCATCATTCGAGACAAATCGATTGACCTATAATATTAATATATTGTATTGAAGAGTACGGAACTTATGGTCATTTATATAACTTGAAAAATATGTTTTAAATAGGAAAACTTTTTTCATTAACATAATTTAAAGTGCATGTAAGAATAGAAAGGGCTTCTTGATCCGAGACATTTTTATTTATCCATTTGTATTTTTTTATTTGACTTCTTTTATGAGGAAGCAAATATGTTGGCTAATTAATCATAATGAGGAAACAAAGTTCAGTCGACCTAGATTCTAAACTGATTAGCCAAAAAATTTCAATATACATTAAGTAGTAATATTTCCCGTGCTATTTAATAAGCAATTCTTGATTTATTATTTATTTCTCAAAATATGGCACTTATTATGCCAAAAAATCGATTTTCTAGTAATTCAGACGACCTGGACACATTTTTTAACGTATCTCCGTTAGATGAGTATCGAAATTTTGAATTATTATCAATAATTTTTCAAGCTACTTTTTATAATCATTTAGACGACCTAGATCTTACATTATCAAACCGATTCGTCAAAAATTTCAACATAACTCCGTCGAATGAATATCTAGGAAAATGGAAAATCTGTTTATAGTTATATTTTCATTTATAATACCCATATCAATACTAATTATATTCATTGTATTGTGTTGAGTACTAAATATTCTTATTGTTTTGGAAAAAGTATATTATTAATAATTAAAAATACCTATCAAAAAGAAGTAAAATCTCACCAAAACTATCTACGATGCAAAAAATTCCGCGAAGTAAAAAGTTGAGTAAAATCAATATAGTTTGTGAAATAAAGTTTGCTAAATAATTCTAAAAGATATCTCAATTTTTTAATTTATTAAATTAATATTACGAAAATTTTGAGAATTTATTAAAAGGAAGAACAATAAAACTTCGGGAGATTTTTTTTATTTATCTTTTATTTTTATTAATAATAATGATCTCCTAAAGTTATCATTTTTTCACAAACTATATTGATTGTACTTCGCGGAATTTTTTGCATCGTAGATGTTTTTGGATACATTTTTAAATACTTGGAACTAGTTCCGAGTTCCGAGGTTTTCATCAAATCTTCACGTTTTGAGGCCCCCTGAGTCAGAAAAAATGATTTTCACGAAGGTGTCTGTCTGTCTATAGTAGCTTGTGTGCACGATAACTTTCGAAAAAATAATCAGATTGGATTGCGCGTTGGCACACTTTATTAGGGCCTTAAATGTAAGGACGAGCTCGTTAGCCAGCTATTTTGGATGCAAATTCAAAAAGTTAGGGTATTTTCATAATTTTTTAGAACATTTTCTTTCAAAAATGAAAATTCTATGTACTTCTGTTTGTAGTACTTTGAAATTTAAACAATTTATCCTCATTACTTTTTTCGGTGAAAAGAAAATTATTTCAAAAAAAGAAACATACAAAAATGAAAATTTTTAGCAAAAACACGCACGATATGAAAGAAAGTTAAGCGCCGAAAAGTGTTGCTTTTTGGAAGCCCTACAATATTATCATAACAACTTTTTGAATTTTGTTCAAAAATCGAAAATTCAAGTTTTGACCCCACAAAACACAATTTAAAAAATGAAAAATTTCATTTTGCCATTTTTCTTTCGGGATAGGCGTGAATTGCTCGGTAATTTAAGATTTCCAAATTAGAGCCTTTGAAATGAAGAAATTTCAAATAATTTTTCATTGAAGCTTGAGAGATTGAGAAATTTTAAATTGAAGGTTTTAGAAAAGAATAATTTTGTAAAGAATATGAGTCATTCAAAAGTGAACAGTGAAATAAAATAAATGAGCTAATTTTATCTTTGAAGCGTTCACAATTGAAAAGTTTTCAACTTCACGCATATAAATTTTCTACAATTTAAAGCAGGAATAGTTAATATTGAAGATACTTTATTTTCAAAGTATTCAAGCTTAAACTATTTCAATTTTAATTTGTCAAAATGAAACATCAATAAATTAACACTTTTAATTATTGCAGGTTACAGAAACGAAGAATTTCAATTTTATACATTCATACAATGTAATTGTTACCACTTACTACTGAAGACAACCGGTCGAGTCAATCTGATAATTGCTATATCATTCAAATAGCCATCTCCCTTATAATCCTTGTGATAGGTGACACTTTCTATCGTAAAATCTTGAACAGGTTCCGCGCAGTATTCATTTTCACAATCAGGATTTGCATGTGCATTGTGCTCTCCTAGTCGAATACACCTCAAACTGCAATGCATTTGACCGTGACAAAGTTTCGTATAGATAAATATAATAGTTCAGTTCTGAATTACTGAGGGCGCTACAATATGACACGCAACAAAAAATCCTATGTCATTGACGTGTCGCACACATGCACATTACTTTTTCAAGCTGTCAAAAACGTTATAAGCCGCGAAAAAATTAATATTTATTTATTGATGACATAGTAGACAGAAAGAACCCTTCGTAAAAGCTGAAAAAAAATGATGTGGAAATTAATCCAGTCGAACTCTCATTTGAGCCCCCCTGATTGGAGCCTTCCGAGAATCGACGCCGCACCACGGGTATGGGTGAAAGGAGCTGCGGGAAGATTTGGGGTGCTCACTTAGGCGTGACAAAACAGAGATTTTTGTTTTTGTTTAATGTCTTAATGTCTCTGTTTAATATTTGAAAGTATTTTTTTTAACCCTCTGGCACTGGCGCGTACTAGGCGAAGTAGCTCGCCGGCGGGCGGTATGGAGTGTCGCCCACACGGAGTCGACAACTTGTTGCATAATAGGAATTTTTATTTGTAGTTTTGCACAAAAATTAACATACCACCTAATTTAGCATTAAAAATAGCCTCTATAGGAATTGCGGAAACATTTTTGTTGTTGTTAAGTAGATAGGTTATTTTCCCTACGACGGGCGGTACGAAGTGCCGAGAGCACGCACCTTCTCTCTTCACGAGATCATTGCCGACTGTAAAGAGCATAATGGAAGCAGGAAGGAGTATGAGGACATATAATGATAGTTGCTTGAATGATACCTAAGCACGTTTTAGTGGTACTTTGGCACACTAGAGAATAATCATAATTTTTGATCGGAAAGCGGCATGGAATGCCGCCCTCCAGTGCCAAAGGGTTAAACTTAGAAAAAAAGTGTGCAACAAAATTGCACAAGAAGGCCCAAAAAGAATTATGTTCCTCAAAAAACTGTTAAAAAAAAACAAATACTCAAGGAAATCAATTTACGAAAAATAATATTGCACAAAAAGAGTTAAAAATAAGAGAAATATTTTTTCAAATAACATTGTAAAACCGCTCATTAGAGACAATTGAAAAAGAGGGTCCAACATGTTTCGAGGCCTTTTAGGCGTCCTCTTTAGGGCAATTTTAATAGGAAACTAATAGGGAATATTTATATGTTATGCTAATATTAATGAAAATGATAATTGAATATGAAGTCAATTATTAAGGAATTATTAATACCATTTACATTTTTATCTTTAATATTTCTGAGAATTGATTGTATCTCAAAAGAAGAACAAAAATTGAATACAATTTTTAAATTTAATTAAAATCTGAATCAAACAATCTTGAGAGTTTTATTCGGCAGTCGATCGGTTAGAAATATCTGATGAAATCAAATTCAACAAAACTTCAATTTCAATCTATCATAAATCTGCTTAAATCCAGTAAAAGATGTCATTTCTTCTTTCCAAAAATTATTCTTAATCACATTGAACAAAATTTAAAATTTTTCTTTCTCTGAATATATCCAACTATTTTAAACACGTCATTCTTGGTTAAGGTAAACACATACATCGCCCTGAAAAACGCCTCTCTGGAAGGTGACGTTGTTTGTTGTCACACGATAATTTCCAGATGAGATAGTAAATCTAGTTTTCCAAAGAGGCATCAATCTCTCTATGCATCTCACTATGTGTGGGTGCACCTTCAAGCTTTCCAACAGACAGATGATAAGCCTATGAGAGGTTGAATCGAAAGCTTTTCGGTAGTCAATTCAGGCCATTGATAGGACGCGTTGATGGGCTGCAGCGTCTTTGCAGACACACCTGTCAATTAGCAGGTTCTCTCGACAGCCTGCTACACCTTTTTTCGAGCCACGTTGTTCGCACTTCTCACGCCACACAGGCTCAATTCGCCGAACAATCCTGTTGTTTAGGACAGCTGTAAAGATCTTATACAGTGTGTTCAAACAAGTTATTGGCCTGTAATTCTCAGGGTTGGACAAGTTGCCGTTTTTCGGTAGGAGTACAGTGCATCTTAACACCAGCCACTGCGGAATGGGCGTCTCTGAGTTTAAATATCAGGTGAATATGCGGGCCAAATGTTGGTGTGCAGAAGTAAACTTCTTCTTCTACCAGTAGTTCTTGATACAATCTGGTCCAGCACCGGAAAAGTTCTTTGTTACTCTAAGTGCTTTCTTCACCTCTTTGGCAGTGACTAATGGACATTCCTCCTCAGATTTTATGAGGTTGTCGCAAAATTCCTTGAAGCGGATGATATTGTCAGTATCTTCTTTCAACTGTAGTGTTTTCGGGATCTTGTATACCTCTCTCCAAAAAGTCTCTACCCCGTTGGGCCTGGGTGGATTTTTGACAGAAACAGGGTGATCACTGAACAGGCGAGATGGGTCAGCGAGAAGTTTCTGATTCTCCCTGATCCATCTTTCCCTCTTCTGTATTCTTCTCATTGCGCCAGATAACAGCCGTATTTTGTCAACAATATGCTGCTTGATTTTCAGCAGCTTTGACTTGTTTAGTGTGTGATTCAAGATCCTCAGTTCTTGGGCGAACTTTCGAACCCTTTCCGTGAACGGTCTACCAGATGTTATGTAGTCAATCACACATTGAACACGAGACGCATTCTGTCTTGCCCATCCAATCTTCTTGTTCAGTTGATACAAGCGTCTTTTGGTCTTTTGATCCATCGTAGGCTTGATCCTTCGATTTGAATCAGCCAAAGATCTCGCAGCACCATAAACTGAGCAATTGATGATCCAGAGGCATCCATTTCAGCCAGATCTTAGGGCTTAAGATGAACTTGCATGTTAATGGTTCTTCTTGTCCTGAAATCGTGATCTTTTCTTAGAAGGTGCCTGCTTTCTGCGGTTGGTCTTAAGGTCGCTTCCTCATCTTCGGCTGCAGCTTGATCAAGCAGCGGTTGGGGAAGCGCTCCGCGTACATATCCATTTTTCCGGAGGTAGGCACATCGATTTCGCAATGATGGAATCAAAACGTGCTGAAGCTCACAGTGTTTATCGCACCACAGAGTATGCATACGCGCCATAAAGCCTCGGTGAACAGGGATGATGCTGGCATCTTGAGCAGTCTAGCAAGTCATCCTTGAGTTGATTCGTCCACTCAATGTGGGCGTTTTTCCGGTTCGTCGTCGTGTTTCCATCTAAATTATTTTCAGCACCCCGAACTCTAGGATTAGCGGCATTGTTCGCCGACCCATTGTCGGGTTCTCTGCGCGTTCGATCGTTTTGAACCACATTTATAACTTTTTGGTGTTTTTGTGGTGTCATTGTTGTTCCCACCAGCAGCTAGGGAAAGGGTTCGTCCATCCTTGTAGAGCCCCGCATGCAAGGATAAGGCTGCATACTCTGAGAGGCCACCCGGTATCTCAGAGTCACCGTTTAAGACACCTCACCCAGGTGCCATTCAGCTTTCGGCACGGTTGTTACGCCTCCGCTCAGGGATTATTCCTTCGGGACCATCCCTGGACAATTGTCCGCGACTGCTTATTAATTACACAGCCCCACAAAAAAAGTAGGTTGTCTGACAGACAAGAGTAGTCACATCCTATGGATTTTGAGTCGCTGAATCCAAATCCGAAGTCAGAATTCCGCCATCAACCTCAGATTTTTTTCTAACCTCAAAAAACATAGTTTTTTGGCTGTTTTTGCATTGAAAAGTATGTAACAGAAAAACCCGTGTTTTTTTTTTAATTTAGACCACAAATTCGGATTCAGCGGCAAAAAATACAAAGAAAAAAAAACATTTTGGTCCGCACTGATAGAAATGGTAATGTTGATTTAACCATATGTTCGTGGGTTGAAAAATTACGAGGATATTTATAATATAATACGTGTACTTCAATCATAAAGAGTACGAAATGCACTTACTGAAATATGGTAAATACAAGTTATTTATATTTGTGGTACAAAAATTTGATGTATGTGTTGCTATTGTATTAAATGTGTAATTCTATTAAACACTTGCCTGAGGGAACTATCTCTGAAATGTGTCGTTTAGCAATACCCTCTGTATGACTGATTTACCTGACTCGCTTTGTTTTGTTTACAACAGGCGCATCTTGATCGCGCCTGCGCGTCTACTTTCGTAAGCAACAAGAATCGGATGGCCAAAACAGACATCCTGTATGGCTGTATCTATACCAGCAATAAAATAAGGTTAATCTAATCATAAATATCGTTGTACCACCTATTCATTTCTATCAGTGCGTTGGGCCCAATACTTTGCGGTGGAGGAGAGGCTGCACAGAGAACAATACCGTAAAACCTTGCCGAAACAAATTTGATGTTTCGCCAAACCAGAGTAGTCCCATCCTATGGATTTCGAGTCGCTGAATTCGAATCTGCACTCAGAATTCTGAAATTAGCTTTTTCTCACTTCCTAACCTCAAAAAAATTGTTTTCGTGTTGACTTTTTTGGTGATAGAAAACATGTTA
>CAKNWT010054404.1:0-13405 GCA_932066315.1 Andricus coriarius | reverse complement strand
GAGTACTGCCATCATGCTGTTTGTCACGCATGACTGAGCACCGCTTCTTTTGTTCCCGCGGTCCCAGCCATTAAGCCATATGAAATTATTTATCACGAGACGTGACGCCTCCCCACATAATTGAAACATAGAAGTGTAATGAACATTATGAAAAATGTTCGTTACTACCTCGTGAAATGATAATTAATTATTTTAAAAGATATTTGATAAATATCTTTCATAAAATATAAATGAGTAAAATAAAGAAGTTTAAGGCAAAAATTCGGAAGATTTAAAGATTCGAAGAGTTGCTTGACTTTGAGTAAAGAATCCATCGTCAATTAGTTCGCTGAGGGAGTCAAAGGACCTGGCCGACTTTTTTCATCTCTAAAACTATCAGATAAATTCACTTCTCCACTATTTTTTACCGAATCGTCATCCGCAGAATGCCGACAGGAGGATGTGACACGACCACTTTACGATGTACGAACGGCGTCACGAGAGTCGAGTTTGTAGGCCCAAAGAAACCAATGACCAAACATCAATTAATTAGGCAATCATCGACGATCTGGAGAAGAAAAACGACCGATTCAGGGAAAGGAGAACATATAAATTATCCTTTAAGGGAATTAGGATTAATGACCTATCAGATGCTTTTTATGTAATAAACATTGTTAAAATTCAAAATACCGTCCAACTGGGTAATTTCGGACATGTGGGGTAAATTCGGACATTCCTAAATTGATAGTTTGAATTGCTCAAGGTTGCTTTAACCAGAATCTAGAACCAGTTAAGGATTGAACTGACTCCAGATTTTTGGAAAAGTTTTGAGTAATTTATCCTATTAATTTAGGGAATTTAGGGTTGTCCGAATTTACCGCGTTTGACGGTACATCCTCATCCCATAAAAATTATTAACAAAATAAAAACAAAAAAATCAATAAATCAAATAAAATTGTACTGTTGGAATGACAAAAATTGTAATCATTAGTCAGGATCGTTGCTGTCATTTTGTTGTCGTGGTAATTGTATTGCGATTGTTGAGGCAGGTCGAAATTAATTAAGTTCAATCGTTTCTGTTGATAAAGTGTGCAGTGGACAAACTGTGCATAATAAATTTGATACATTACAAAGATAAATTTATATCATGTATGATGAATCAGTGTATTAACGACCATTGTTGAAAGATAATTAGCAATGATAACAATGATAGTCATTGTCAGATTTATACTTTGTAAGAGACTTGTGAAGTAGGAAACAGAGAAAATACTAAAATTAATCGGATCTCGATGAAATTAAAAAGTACTAAAAATAACAAATAATGAATTGGTGTCTTCAGACATTGAAACAAGCGATGATGCCGATTTTGGTACTAAACTGGTTGACGGGATTAGAGCTTACTGATTATCCTTTATATAATTTGAGACAGCCGATGAGTTTTATTTTTGTAATAATAATTGTGTCTTTACTGGAGTATCACTTTTATTTATGAGTTCGGATTATGTGATAATATTGTTTAAGATGAGACTTTAGATTTTAGATTTAGACTTTAGATTTAGATTTCAACTTGATTAGATATTGTCATACATTTGTTGCATCGCTTTCGTTAGCAGTAGAGAAGTAGATAACCAATATTTTTTCGAAAATGGGTTTATTGCATAATATTGAGTATTCGTTATTATTTAATAGCTTCCCCATAGTTCGGAGGTAAGTTTGTATTTTTATGAAAAATTGGAATTCGATTTTCAATCGCTACTGAAAACCGATTTTCAAAACCTGTCATATTGTAACCACAAAATTATTAGACGATTTACTCGGAATTGGGTTACTTTTTTAGATAAAAACTTTTTTACCCTCATTTAGAAAATCAATATCTAGAGCTAAGTTTTTGTTTTTTATTTAAACTGGAGATTACATTTTTTATCACAATCCGCAGTCAAGCCTGTTCCAATTTGTGATTAGTGTCACTTTGATACTGTCAGCTGACACATCTATTTCCTCGACAATAGATAACTGTTTTTAACTAATTTTTTTAGGCTTCAATCTGCAACATGCCATCTCGGAAGTGGACTTGTGTCTTATCTTCAAATGATGAATTCGATTTTAACGAACGTTTTTTCGCTCTCCTGAAAAATTCCGATTTGGTTGGTATGTAGTTCTTTACTGCCACCCTTTCAATATTCTTCTACATTGGAAATTAACAATTGACCGGTTAAAAGTCTTCAGTAAGTAATAATAATTTGTATTTGTCCGTAATTTGTGTTTTTTCCAAATCACCATTTGCATAATTTTTGTTTATCCGAATTGTCATTTGACATCAGTTTTTTCTTCCGAATAGTCACCTGATCGAATCGACATATTACGCAAATTTCACTATACCTGAACTAAATTCGGTGTAAAATAATGGCGTTAAATTCAAACTAAGAATTCTGTTTAGCTGAATTTGAATTTCGCGTCCTTATTTTATGTCGGATGTAATTTTGGGAAATGGTTCAAAATATATAAGGGAACGTCTATTTGGCTCACTTCCGTTTTTGTATTTGTTATTAATGCAATTTCATCAATTCGATTTTAGCCAGGGCACTAAAGGCCTGTTCTCAGTTACGTTTAAAGTTGAAAATTAATCAAATTGCTCTAATTAAACAAAATAAAAACTCAAGTAGGTTGGATAGACGTGCCCTTACATATTTTAAGCCATGTCTCACAATTTCACCACAATATATTCATCTTTCTCATTATAAAACCGCCGAATATAATAACATGTATTTGGTTACGTGAAAGACTCGATTCGGCGAAGTGGAGATTATGGCAGATGGCGTTTCATGTAAATGGATTTAAGGTCATACAGCTCTATTTGGAATTATTAGAGTAATGTCAAATCATAATTCGGAGAAACGAAAATTAAAGTCGAAATAAAAAAATTAAGACAAATGGTAATTATGAAGAATAAAGGTCAAACGGTAATTCGGAAATATAATCAATTCTGGCAATCACAAAGCTATCTGAGAACTCTCCAGGAGAATTTGACCACCTTAATACACTGAAACCTGGAGTTAAGAACATTTTCGGGCATGACTTGCAGTGGCCTTGATCTTAAGTCAAGGGAATCCAAACGTAAACATTCAGGGCCGCATGAACCATTTCTGTTGGATTTGGAAGCATGCTCAAAGCTGACGCAACTAACGCGCTGCGAGTACTGCCATCATGCTGTTTGTCACGCATGACTGAGCACCGCTTCTTTTGGTTACGTGGTCCCAGCATCGCCAAAATTCCTGGGACATCAATTCTAGGAATATCGTAAATCCGGGTTTCTTAATTTCAGGTTCCAGTGTACTGACAAGTAAGTTAATATTGTAGATAAACCTCTTCCCCCTAACTTCAACAGCTGAATTTGACATTTGATTCGAAAATGTGTAGTGAGTGCTGACCTGTTGGAGATTCATGAAGTGATATATCGGTCTGAGGATTAGAAACAAGTTTCCCGTGAAGTTGGCAATGTTCCGCCTGGTTGACCTCATTGTTTACGGGGTAGCTTCTCTCTGCTGCACCAGATAACGCAGTCAAGAAGTAGGGACAATATCACAGGTCACCTGACATGAGGACGTGGAACGGTGACAAAACGTAAACATGGAAACTACTACTGTCGGGAACTGCTTTTGACTTGGGCAGGTCGGGGTTGCTTGTCACGTATTTAATAGCGTATATAACTTTTGAGCTAGAGCTTGATTAATAATCGATTCTGGGTTTATCCAAAACCGTAAGCTGTAACTTATATTACTTATCCATATAGGCTAGAAACTACTATAGAAAGTAATTTATTTTTGGGGGGGGGGGGGGGGGGGGGTACATTTTTGAAATAAAAGAATGAAGCTACTTTACTTATTTTAATATTAAGGCTTTTAAAAAATAGAGTCAATTCTTTCGTCTGTGTTCGTTATACGTTTAGCCGGAGCTAACCAGGCCACTGCTTCCCTTCTGAATAAAAATCCGAAATATTTTTTATTCTTTTCTATAGAATAAGTGTCAAATTTTCTTTTGGATGCTGAATTTGTAAGGGAAAGTCGGACATGGTCAAGAATTATACTACCAAAAGTGGAATCAACCATTGTCAAAGTCCAAACACGCAGGATTTCCTGAATTATTTTCTTATTTTGTGTTCTTATACTTATAAAGTTATGACGTAAAGAAACGTTACGTTTTTACTAAAATTAAATACGTATTTTTTAGTTTTTATTTATTACTTATTACTTAAACTTATAATTTATCATATTTTGCAACTCAGTATTACAGAATAGCTGTTTCTGCCTCCTTATTGAAAGTGGACGCCTTAGCCCCACTTAGCATTAACTAGTTACGTGTAGCTATATTAAATGTTTCAACTTCAAGATACGGAAAAAAGGGTCAGAGTTGATATATTTAAAGTATTGATATCTAATTATGATTTCTTCGTGTAATTTATTGAGAAAAATCTAAAAACATGTCCCTTTTAGCCCCGTCTTAGGGTACTTCATCAGAAGAAAATATTTTTTTTATATAGCAGCCCAAGATTTTGTTGAATCTAGAAAAGAGTTATCTTAATGCTTTCTTGTTTCCTCCTTTTTTTCTTTTTCTTTATCTTCTCTCTTTTGGTTTATCTCAGCGCCTTAGAAAGAGGCGCTACTTCAGATGAAAGTTGATTTACAGGAGCCCGGGGCCGATCGTTAGGCTTTCAATCCCATCTGCCGCCGTGCTCTGGTATTAAAAGTACTTTGAGCAGAATTTAAGAGCGGTGAAGTCAGCGGCGCTGCAACGATGTTATCTTTCAGGATGAATCCAATGTGGTAAAAAAGAATAGTAGGTTGTGTACAATGTATGACTGTATATTAGACTGGACCAATATAACGTCAGTCCGAAAATGTTTTTCGGTTGAAATATGTAAACCTGGCTTATTTGGACAAAACTAATAAAAAGATCGTTAAACTCAACCTTTTTGGGTCTGATTTATTGTAATTGTAATTCTGTTCTGTTTTTTAATTTGAAAATAATTCATCAATTTTTCCTATTGGATAAAAAATTATGGAGAGTTTTTGGTACAGTTTTTGGGAACGAACAGTAATGAAATCAATTTTTTAAATTCTTTCGCATGCAAAACCACAACTTTCTTTCGGTCGGCTTAAATGATTATATAAACTTCATCAATAATTTTACTCGCTGCTATCAAACTTGTTTTTTCACAAGGTACAAGTTCTTTGGGGAGTATGTCCTGAATCAAACGAACTTTTTTTTACATATGAATTACGATTAAAGTCTTTGGCACAAATTATATCCGGTTTTTTATTTTACACGATTATGGTCCTTGTTGACAGGGGTCCATTCCTTACACAGATCCATCCTTGTTTAAAAGAAACCACTAATATATTCATAGAACTTATAATAGTCAATTTAGGTTTCTTTTTATTTTGTGATTACAATTAATTTCCAAGTAGGATTACAACTTTTCTTAAATATCTTCTTAAGAGGTTCTAAATCCATCAAGTTTTTTACAAAGTAATCAAAAGAACGTTCGGAAAGTTGAATGTCGTGTTTGAGAAAAGAATAAAATCGAAAAGCGTTCAATAAAATCGTGATTTTTCTAGGTAACGCGCATTAAACTCAAGGATGCAAGGAAATGCGGGGGATGAGATACTATCGCCTCGACATCCCGGATGTTGTTTCCTATCAGAACGGACACCAGTCAGTATCTCATCCCACGCGGGGACAACTCGCTCAATGAATTTGATGCAACTACACCAAGATTTAAGAAAACTTTATATTTTTCTATTAGGGATTTTAGGAACGCAATTTTAATATTATTTTGGGTATCTATACATTCCGTAACAAACGCCGCAACTTAATATAGTTTATTTTTTTCAAAAGAAATTTGATAAGTGTCCCATGCCCCATTTTAATATCTTTGGTTAAAAGCATTTTAAAGACTTTGATTCAAGTTTCAAGTGTTGAGAGTTTAATAGTTCAGCGATGAGTAATGTAGATTAGCGACCACTTAGATTTTTTTCAATTTGCAGATATTGGTCGATGAGTCACAGAATTGTAATACTAATAGAAATAAATTAAACTGATCTATTTTATGTCTGTGATTTCTTGAACTTCCGTCAGGCTATAGACGCCTCTTTACGAAAATTGAAGGGGAAGAGAAAGAGGATAATTTTTTTCTTATTTTTCGAACCGACTGCAACAACATTAATTCTCAGTTAGGTTTGAGGGCCACCCGCATACTGGATCGTTTATACTTCTGTTTTTACTCCTCCATTTTTTTCTATTCTACTTTTTCCTGGCGTGCGGAAGTACGTGTTACGCATTTGAAATGCGACCGGATCGGAAGCCACGTGTGTTCAATCGGGTTAGGAAATTTTAGGTGCCGTGATCCGAACATTTCGTACTTGAGCGCAAAGACCTTGGTATAATTATACTAGAGATTAGTAAAGAAGGACTGACATGACTACGTTATGACGGGTGGGGGATGGGGTGGTAACGTTAACCAGGTCTGACGCAATCGCTTTAGCTTCGTTGAGTTATTTTTATTCGACGAAAGCTCAACTGCATAGTTTCGATTACAGAAAGTATTCCGGCTGCGAAATCATCATTTTGATTGAATGAAGAAGAGGGAAGAGGTGAGGTCATACACACCGAGATTCTAGACATTTCATATTTGATGTCTAATTTACGAGGGATTGGCAACTAGTGAATTAAGGTGGTTGTGCTGAAATATCCTGAAACATCATGAAGTATAGGACTTTTCTTTGCCCGAAATTCACTTTCCCGGAGAGTCATACATTTTTATTTCAAGAATAAAAACAAGATAAGGTCTAGAAGACCAATAATGTTAATTCAAAATATTTTTGTTTCTGGATTTTATCTTAAACCTTTTTGGTAACAATAGTCATACAGAATTCAATAAACATCAACTACGGTTTATTGAAAATTCCCTGAATCTTTCCAGTTTCCTTGACATTCCCTTAATTTACTCGTCCAGTTTTAAATTTTCTGACGTTTCCTGACATTCCAGAATTTCCTGCCCTTCGGCAACCCTGATCTAGAAGTATGTAAAATATTTCGAAGACTAAATATATTATCCTAACAAAAAATAGACCCAAATTTTAGTATACTAATCACACCTTGAAGTACCACCTTTTTTAGTTTACTCACTCCAGATACCACCTTTTTCTCTCCAACTCACTTTCAGATACCATCTTTTTCCCTAAACTTACCCCAAATACACCTGTTTATATCCATCTCCGCTCCTGCACCTCAAAAATACAACCTTTTTCCTTTCATCCTCCAAGATACCATTTTTTCTCACCCTCATCCCCTTAACCAAACCCAAATACCACCATATTCCTTTCATCCCTCAGATACCTCCATTACATTCTACTTTCATCATCTTTCCTTTCAAATCCCCACCAGATACAGTAATTTTTTTTAACAGTCCATATCTGACACAAAATGATCGCAGCTTTTTTCTGTACATCCACCACCATATTACCACCTTTTTCTTAACATATTTCCATCCAGATATCACTTTTGTTCTCCAACGCCGCCAAATACCACATCTTTCCTTCCCTATCCCATCCAGAGACAACCTTTTTCCTTCACTAACCACAAATACCACCTTATTACTTTGACCCCTCAGATGAAACATTTCCATTCTCCCACCGTCATTCACCACCTTTTTCCTTCTACTTCCTCCAGGTACAACCCTTTTACATCCAGGTCCTTCCAGTTAAAACGTTTTTCCCTTCCAACATCCCTTCAAGATACCATATTTTCTCTCCAACAACCCCAAATACCACAGTTTTTCTTCGATTTTCAAAAATACCACCTTTCCCCATCCACTCACACCCAGATACCACCTCCTTCCATCCACACAGAAAAAAGTCAGGCATACTTTTGCTGTATCTTATTTTATTAACTCTTATGTCAGTCATTGCCAAGGCAACTTCATATAATTTTATATTCTTTACCAAGTAAATTTAAGTTCTTTTTGACTGAGAAAAGCTGCTTCTGAATTTTGGGTCGATATCCGACTCAAAATAATCCCAGCTTTTTTCTGTGCATCCACTAACATATACCACCCTTTTTTAGATATCTCCTCACCCAGATACCACTTTTTCCCCTTTACCGCCCCCAAATACATCTTTATTTCCATCTCCTCTACAGAGACAACCTTTCTTTATTCACTAAATACAAATACCACCTTATTACTTTCACCCCTCAGATACAACATTATCCATTCTTCCACCGCCATTCACCACCTTTTTCCTTCTACTTCCTCCAGGTACTACATTTTTATATCCACCCCCTCCCAGTAGAAACATTTTTCCCTTCTAACAGCCCTTCAAGATACCATATTTTTTTTCCAAAAACCCCAAATACCATAGTTTTCCTTCGATTCTCAAAAATACCTAGATACCACCTTTTACCCTCCCCACAGAAAAAAGTTTGGCTTACGTTCGCTGCATCTTATATTTTTAAACTCTTACTTTAGTCCTTATTGGGGCTACTTTATGTAATTTTGTTTTGTTTAACAACTCAATTTAAGTCCTTTTTTACTAAAAAAAGCTGCTTCTGAATTTTTTGTTCATATGCGACTCAAAATGATCCTAACTTTTTTCTATGCATTCACCACCATATACCACCCTTTTTCTAGCATCTCTCACCCAGATACCACCTTTTCCCCTCCACCGTTCCCAAATACTACATCTTTCCTTTCACCCCTCCATGTACCACCTTTTCTTCTCCACCTACCCTCGAAAATCACCTTTTCCTATCCACTCAACCCCACGTATCACCTTTTTGTTTAAATCTCCAGATAAAACTTTTTTATTTATACCACCTAGGTAGCAAATTTTCCCTTCTACCCCTTAGATACCAACTTTTTCCCTCTATACGCACCTTAGTCTTTTAAAAGTAAAATTGATTTAATAAATAAAAACAATAATCAGCGGTAAGAATTATGAGAAAATTTTAAGAGAATAATAAATCGTAATTAAGGGATTGGGTCTATAATTTGTATTAGTATAAATCATATAATCTTCTAAGTAACTTCTAGTTTTGACCAGTAACATTTGGACCACAACATCAGTCCGAAAATGACAATTTGAAATTATTTGAAAATAACAAATGTAAGATCTTTTGAATAAATTTTACAAATCATTCTCGGGAATTTAGAGGAGGTTATTAATAGCAAGATTTTTTCGTATTTGGCTCGATGATCAGTTGAACGAATGATCGATTACGCCTTCCGCGTTGCGAGAGTGATTGCTGTTTTGCTGCACAGCTTGTCGTCCAACGATGTCATTTTATTATGCATATGACGAGTTCGATGTCGTGGCACGTCATGTCATGCAAATGAGTATGAATTTAATGTTGGAAATTAAAATGCACCTTTTAAAATTTACGAGTGACCGCGTGGAGAAAGCCAATTGCAATGGAGTCTTTAATATCTAAGTCGATAATAAATGTAGGCGTCCCACAGTGTGAAAAATGTAACCTTTTTGAACCCTAAACATAATTATCCAATATAATTTATAATTTATATAAAAAAATGTTAAATCCGGTTGTTAAAAGAAAAGTTTAGTAAGAATAGTTTTTAACGGCTTCCTTCAGAGTGCCTATATCTTTTTTCTGAACACAATACTTATATTTACATTTTCTACTTTCGATGAGAAACATCATTATATTACCATTCCTTAGAGAATTAATTATTCATAGAAAAATATTCCCATATAAAAAAAAGTCAAATTACTTTGAACTAAAAGAAAAGATAAACCAAAGGTCGAGGTTTGAGTGATGGTCCTAGTTCTTCGGACAACTGGCGTGCAAATATTTGCACGAAATGTGTTTGCAAGTCCGAGAAAATTAACGTGTACATTGTAAACGATCCGGTTCGTAAAACTAAATTAGAAAGAGAATTAGCTTTTAGCAAGAAAGGTGTATTTAAGCATGATTTCACCCTTTAATTTAATCGCAATCAACTTTTATTTGTGTCATGTATGCTTAACATAATTTTTAACATCAATTTCATTAAAGCCAACGTTTTATTTTGTTTTAGCTTATAATAGTGAGTAATAAATATATTTAATGAAATTAGAAAAGGGGTATTTATAATATATAGAATAATTATCATAAAACATAAAGAATATAAATAAATTGTAAATTTTAAACCTTAGGACCATTCATAGATGAAAGGAAATAGTAGCTCTTCCGGCCTTTTTATCTCTCGTTTGTACTTATAGAACAACTGATAAGGATATAAGCCATTGTGCTTTAGTAATAACGCTGGCGCTTTAGATAGCGTTCTAAAGAATTCTATGTGAAATTCCGAACAATTAATTCTTAAAAAAAAGCCCTAATCATTTTATACTTTTATCAACTTCAGAGCGATCCGATGTACAGAAAGTATCCATTTTCCTGAGCTTTTAAGATTGGTTTCCTCTGCATGAGAGGGAATGCTATTTTTACTAATAAACCTAAATATATGAATTTAAAAAAATTAACAAGAATCGAATTGTTGTTAAAAGTCGGGAATGCAATTGACTTTCATCTTATATCAGATGCATGTCATAGACATAAGGCAGCTTTAAAATTTTATAGACGTTGTAAATTTTCCTTTGGAATTGCCGCTGTTCCACTCCGCGGTATCCGACCGCAATCTCTCTTGCCTGCTTCTTTCGCGATTTTATGCCGTTTGCCCATCAGTGTCATAGTCACAAACACCTCAGTTCTCCGGAAAAATAAACATAAAAAATAAATAACGTAAGAAGTTATGTTACTGAAAGGAGTAGTTTAGAAAAGGACGTGAACCTCATATCTAGAAGTCTTTAACTTGTTAATTTCCGGTGAAAAATAAGAAAATTAACATTGCAATTTCCTCTCCGAATATTTCACACATTGCATAAACTATCCAATAAAAGTCCCTTCAGAAACAGGAAAATTTAAACTCTACTTTTGTTAGTCTTCATGCAATAAAATAAAATTTTGTATAAAATCAAAAACACGCCGCCAACACAGTAGTCATTTAATTTGAGTGAAGTACCTTTTTGCGATATTGACATTTTTTCATTCTCTAAAAAATACAGCTTTCGTTTTGTTTGTTTTTCCGGCGTTCGGTTTATTCTCGCCCACGTCAAACCATAATCATTGTAGTTGTTTAAGTGCGCTTGAATAGTTTCACAGGCCTGCAATGGAAACAAATATGTGCATTGCACTCGAAAATTGTACGCCCAGACACACGCGACCTGGATCCAAAATCTGTTTTGTTTTTTGCGAAATAACTAGAGAAATATTTAAACTAAACGTTTCAATATGTATACTGCCTTGTAGGAAACGAAAAATAGAAATCTGCAGCAATGTATCATTATTATTTATAATATATTTATGTTGAAGACTATTTGGACAAAAATACATATACCGTAGACGGGGCATTTTTGGACATGTGGGGTAATTTCGGACAACCTTAAATTCCCTAAATTGATAGGATAAATTACTCAAAACTGTTCCAAGAATCTGGAATCAGTTCAAGCCTTAACTAATTCTAGATTCTAGTTAAAACCACCCAACTTTAGTAATTTAAACTATCAATTTCGGAATGTCCGAATTCACCCCACATGTCCGAAATTGTCCCGTTTGACTGTATATAAAATAAAGTGAATTTTGAGTTAACGTAATAAAAGGATTACAAAAGTGTGTTTAAAAATTGAAGAAAAATAAAGTTGATAAAATAATGGCTGAAGAATCTAGGTGCAGTTATTATGCACCATCCTTAAAGTGGTAGTTTTGAATTCGAGAGTTGAGTCAGACATTATGGAAAATTGCAGGTACGTATATCGTATGCTCGTCCAGACCCTTTGAGTCGTTAAACAACGACCATGGGGGTTAACGAGACGACATTATGGTGTGGGGTGAGAAAATTTGAAAAATATTACAAGCATGTGAGGACAGGTTTAAAGATAAAAGTAGAAAAATAGTGAATGATAAAAAGTATTTACAGAATATTCAACGTAAAGCGCAATTAATTTCAAGCAATATTAAAATATTTCAGGGGACTTCGAAATATTACAAGAAGTTTCAAAACATTTTGGGCGAAATAATAAAAAATGAAAATATTTCAATGGATTTCAAGAAATTTTAAAAGATTTTAAAACCATTCAAAAGATTTAAAGAAATCTCAAATAATTTCAAGTGATTTCAAAAAAATAAAATAAATTCAAAACATTTCAGAAAGTTTCACAAGATCTTACAGCATTTTGAGATATATCAAAGATTTTGAAGAACTGCAAAAAATTTCATTAAACTTCAGGAGATTTGGCAAAATTTTAAGGAATTCCGAAGCACAAAACATAATTACAAAAATTTGACAAAATTTCCTGGGATTTCAAAATGTTCTGAGAAATTTCGGAAGATTTTGAGCAATTTTAAACCATTCTAAGAAACTTAAAGGGATCTGAAACAATAGCAAGGGATTTTAAATCAATTTATCAAATATCAAGCGTTTTCATGGGAATTTAAGGGATTTCTGGAGTTTTCATAAGATACTCTATGAGATATTATGGGATTTCAAAAGATACCCTGAAATGCAATGCTATTTTAAGGGATTATAAAATATTCCGAGAAATTTCGGGAGATTTAATAAGATTCCAACGAACTTTATGAAATTTACAGGGATTTTTTTTTCAATTTCAAGGATCTTTCAAATATTCCGCGAAATTTCGGCGATTTCGAGTGACGAAAAAGGATGCTAAGAAATTTCAAGTTATTTTTACGGGAAATTTAAAAATATTAAAAGTGATTTTAAAGCTTTTTAATCGATTCACGTGATTGCAACGGACTTCATAAAATTGCAAGGGATTTCAAAACATTCCAGGAAATTTTCGTGATAGATTTAAGGGGATTTAAAAATATTCCAAGGAATTTCTAGGGAATTTTAAGAGATAGCAAGTGATTTCAAGAAATTTTCAACGTCATTTTTTATTTATTGTTATGATTTTGAGAATAGAGTCAGCTTGAAAGCTGATTAATAAAATCCATCTATTGCGACGGCCCCCAACCGAGTAAAACCGAGCAAACAAAATTGAATGGGATCTTAAAGGATTTTCAAGGATTTCAAATGATTACAAAATATTATAGAAGATTTTCAACATTCTAATCTATTTGAAACGTTTTAAGGGATTTAAAATATTTTTGTGGGATTTGAAAATATTTAAAAAATTTTCAGGCGTTTCAGTTAATTTCAAAGGTTTTTTTGGGATTTCAGTATATTGCAAGAAAAGTTTTCCAACTGATTGCAAAGAATTTTATGGGATTTAAAAATATTTTATGGAAATTGAAAGTACATCGTGAAAATAAATAATTCAGTAAAAATAAAACCTCTAATTAAAAACTAAAATTC
>CAKNWT010054368.1:0-14258 GCA_932066315.1 Andricus coriarius | reverse complement strand
TTTTCAGTTAAAAAAAAATGTTCAACCAAAAATATCCAAAGAAAAACTAATTTTCAACCAAGCAGCTCATTTTTCAACCAAACAAATGAATTTTTAAAAGAAACGATGAATCTTCAACAAAAACAAACAATCTTTATCAACAGAGTTTAACTTTCAATCAAATAATTTTATTTCCTACCTAAAAGATGAATTTTCATCTCAAATGATACTTGAATTTTTAACCAAAAAGGAGAATTTTTAAACAAGAAGATTAACTTTTAAAGAAAAAGATAATTTTACACCATAAAAAACAAACTATTTTTTAACTAAATAGGTGAACTTTCAATGAAATAGTTGAATTTATAATTTAAAAAAAAATTGCATCCAAATTGTTGAATTTTTAACTAGAAAAGGTCAATTTTCAACTAAAAATAGAACAGTTAATCTTTTAGTTTAAGAAATTAATTTTCAACCAAACTGATGAATTACTAACTAAAATGATGAATCTTCAACTGGAATAGTTAAATTTTGTGCCAAAAAGATGAATTTGCAAACATAAAGAATAATTTTTTACAAAAAGGATGAATTTGCCTCGAAGTACATACATTTTCAAGCAGAGATTAATTTAAAATTGAAAGGATGAATCTTCAACCAAAAAAATCCATTTTTAATAAAAGAGACTTCTAACCAAGCAGTTGAATTTTAACCTAAAAAAAGGAATTTGCAATGAAGAATGTGACAAAAAAATTATATTGTAATTCAGAAATATTTCTTCTTTGATATTCTATTTCTACTCTAAAAGCTGCTTGAAGTACTTTCTTTGTCTAAAACTTAGAAGAGGGAACTTTTAGATTGTGACGAATTCTGACTTGGAAGAGGGATTATTTTAAATTCCTTTCTTCTAAATCCGAATTCTAATTCCTTTAAAAATTCCAGTTCCATGTAAAAAATTCCCTGTTCCAAGTGAAATTATATTTCTTTACAGAAACTCCCTGTCCTAAAATAAAAACGATAATTATTTCATAAAATTCCCTGTTCCAAGTCATATAAATGAGGAGCACTAGCGAAAAAAACGTGATAAATCCATTTTTTTTAAATTGAGAACATGATTGTTTCTGTATGTTTGGGCTATCAACAATTCGATTATCAAACTTAAGTCAGCGCAAAAAATGTCACAGAGCAACAAATTTGCAAAAGGTTTTTTTTATAATGGAAAAAATTCTTTCTCTCCTAATGTATGGATAAATTTAAAAATGTTCAGAATCAGACTCAAGAAACGTTACATTCTTGAAACCGTATGATAAGCTCTCTTTTTAATTAATAAAAAGCAAGCGGTCAGTTGTCGGGTTTTTACAATAAAATTGTTAAATTTTTTAAGTTAAGTCAAGTGCATTAAATGATAGTTGTACGTGAACAAATAAGTGTATTAATATAAAGTATCTTAAAATATATTCTTAATTTCATATTGCAATAAAAACACTTTGGATGCATGAGAACAACTACTAACTAATGTCAACAAAAATGGGTACTCTTGAATAATAATAAATTATAATTCAATTAGAGTAAACTGAGATATTCTGAAAAATCTAAGATGCATAAATCGTGAAATAATAAATAAAGTGGAAATCACTTTTATAAATTGGCAAAAATTATTAAAATAATTAAAACTTGAATTTTGCTACGATCAGAAGTAAATTCCTGGTTTTTAAATTAAATTCGCGGTCATTTCCCGACGATTCCCAGTCAATAAAATGCCCGGTCATTTCCCGTTTTCCCGGTCAAGTCGCCACCATTTGTAAATCAGCAAATAACTTTTTTCATTAAAAATAGTCATAATATTTACATACATATACTCCAGATTATGTTTTCAACCCAATAATAATATTAAACAAGCCCCAAAGTCCATCGCTATTACACTTTACGAAAAAGTTCCGAAGTAACCAGATGTAAGACAGTAATACACTTTTTCATTAAAAACAGTTATATTATTTACATTTAGAATGTTCTACATTATGTTTTCAACCCCATAATAATATTAAACAACCCCCAAAGTCCATCGCTTTTATACTTTACGAAACACACTGAAAAAAGGTTAGTTGGAACAGCTAAAAAAAATTTTGGGACAACTATTTTAGTTAGTAAATAATGGTGCTGATATTTAGTTAGTTGTGAGAACTTTTTTTGTTAGTTGGGGAACAAGTAGTTGCCGTTACTATCTAATTAGATAGACTTACTATTTTAGTTTGTCAAAACGACTATCTGTAGGTAGTTGAACTTACTAATATAGTTAGTCATATCTACTAATACATTTTTAGGTATAACTATTTCATTTTTTGTATATAGAGACTAATTAAAATATCTGTCACTATATCGAAATCTAAATGAAAAAGATCCCAGTGGGCACGCGGGCATCTTTTTTCGGGACATCTTAGGGACGCTGATGTCAGTTAAATGTCAGTTCAGCTGATAAGACGTTTTGAAAAAAATATGTCCCTATGTCCACTGGGATCTTTCTAATTTCAGGTGCACATTGTAGGTTAGGATTTCCAGTGAAACTTAAGACTCGTTTGATTTTAAAATTTCTTACACACACCTTCGAATACTTCGATATGATCTCCGAATCCCAAAGGCATCAAGTGAGCAGCGAGTTATGACGGTCATGTCTAAACGTTCTCCCTATGTTGGTACCTTTGTCGCATTCTCAATCGTACCAACCAAGGTGGCAAATAAAATAATTACGCCGCCTACTTTAATTTGTTAGAGAAATCAATTAGTTGTACAGATTACTGTTTTATTAGTAAATCTGACTGCTGATACGTTACTAACGTAAACTAGTCACAATTACTCCAAACAAACAACCACTAAAGTTAAAATGCAACCGCTTGATACCACACATTTGTGACTTTGTAAAAAAAAATCATTTCCAGATTTTCACAGTTTAAATAGTCTCTGATTTTTGGCTCCTCAAAAATACCGACCTTGGTTTTTGGGCTGCAACTCTTTACGTTGAAAAACAACCCATCGATACCACGTAGATAAGACTTTGCCAAAAAAATAATCTCTTTGATAATTTTAAAATGTCAATAGAGTCTGATTTTTGGGATCTTAAGATCTATGCTAAAAATCAAGAGAAACTACATCTAGCTCTAGACATGGTCAAAGAGTACACTCAAGAAATTGGAATTGAGTTCGGGTTAGAAAAATGCGCCAAGGTTTATCTGAAGAAAGGAAAACTTAATGGAATTCCGGATGACCCTGAGCTCGTCGACAGAAGCGCTATACGATACCTTGGCGCTGTAGAGACCTATACATACCTGGGCGTGCCACAGAGCCGCATTCAGGACGCGACATCTATAAAGGATACTCTCCGATGCAGATACAAACGTCTCATTCGACGGATTTGGTCTTCCGAACTATCGGCGAGGAACAAAGTATCTGCAACGAAATGCTTGCCGTTCCGGTATTACTCTATTCATTTGGAGTGGTTCCCTGCACGAAGGACGAGCTCAGATCCCTCGATATCGGGTCCCGAAAGGTTATGCACATGAACAAAAGCATGCACCTTAAATCTTCTGTTCCACGACTTTACATCTCACGCCGTCAAGATGGTCGCGGAATACTAAATCTTGAATGTCTTCACAACCGGATTATTTTGGGTACAGCACATATAGTCGCAAATGGACAAGACCCTCTTCTTAAAATGGTCAGGAAACACGAAGAAGTGGGCAAAGGTGCATTTCTGTACAAAGCAGCGGAGGAGGCTGCTGAAACACTCGGCCTTGACTTCAATCTCAGGGATGAGCAAAGTGCATCAAATCTTATCCATCTCGAGTACTCACTCCTGAAGGCCCGGATTGAGAAAGCACAGGAGAAAAACTTCAGCGAACAGCTCCTCGACAAGAAGATGCACGGCATCTTCCACAGAAACGTGGAGGACCTGCCGATGTCGTATGAGCTAACGTTTGCTTTCCTTAAATCACCCGGATTGAATTCGGGCACGGAGGGTTTCATTTTGGCATGCCAAGACGCTGTCATTTCCACTCTAGCATACCGTCGCCACATTTGAGCCAAGACATTCCCGATGAAAGCTGCAGAGCGTGTCATGCACATCCCGAGCATCCAGGACACATACTATCTGGTTGTCCAAATCATGCAGGAACGACCTACATCCAAAGGTACAATGCGGCACTAAGAGTGCTTTATTACCATCTCTGTCACTCTTATGGCATCAGCACAAATACCGCTCCTCTAAATGCTCCTAGGGAAATAGAGTCAATTGTCGAGAATGAGAAGTGTCGGATATACTGGAACTTCATATTCTCGACAATTGTTTCTGTTGCGCACTCGAGGCCTGACATTGTTCTTATTGACTTCGACAAACGAACCATGTTCGTTATCGAGTTTTCGGCACCAGCTGACAAAAATATCATAGCCAAGAAGAATGAAAAGAAAGAGTGAGAGGTGTCAAGAAAATGCTAAGAAACTTGCGGGGAAAATGCAGAAGGCGTTCGTCCTTGGGTCGCTCCGTGTCCTCAGGGTACACGAGACTTTTGCCGGATCATCTTATTGAATTCGTCGCAGACTGTAACCACCTATCGCACGGTCGTGAGACGTGGTTACGGCTGAAATTTTACCGCAATTTCGCTTGGATTTACAACAACTTATGACAGACAACTTATGACAACTTATGACTTCACTTCAAAGATGAATATCTGTGCAGAAATTGAATCTACGACTTTGTGAGCAGAATTTTTTGAAAGGTTAGAAAATGTTCACTAATCAATTCAGTAACACCAGAGTAAATCATGTGAGACATAACATCTAAGTTTTAAAGGAAAGCGTTGTTGTTACTGTTTTACTTAAGTAGCAAAAGTAATTTTGTTAAGAAATATATTCTTAAATTTTCGGACTATAAGTGTGCTGAATATACTGCGGGAAAAATATACTCTAACTCGTATAAAAGGTACTTACTTGACGGGTGTGTACATGACAGTAGAGCCTTGAGAGTAAAGAAATATGTGAGGTTTTTTGTCATTTAGAAGCATCAAATCTTTTCACATTTGTTAATATTTGATCACATTTATGGGTGTCAAGTGTTTACTATGATTATTTCATTGAATCTACTAAAATCTTATTTTATTATGACTGTTAAATTGACGTGGTGCAGTGCTGCCAACTCTCAAAAGTGAAGCTTTCACTGAATGAATAAGTAACTTTTCACTGGTTGACAGTGACCGGATTCTAGCTATTTAAATCAGTGAGATTTCACTGACAATTAGTGACTTTTCACTGATTCAGATTTAGAGAGTTGGACTTATGGCTCCCAAAAATTAATACTACACGGATAAATATTTTGTTTGAATACTCATAGCAATTACATAATATTTGACCGTGCTTTTGATTTAGTTTTAAAGAGTAGGATGTTTTCTTAATTTTAAGTTTTTTCACAATTTTTAGGAACACATTTGAGGAGGTGACAAGCAAAAGCGCACAAGTCACAAAATGAAGAAAATTGAGTTAGAATTATGTTTTGAATGTTTCCCATCAAGTATATCGCTTGCAATAGTCAAAATCGAGCTAAACATCACAAAGAGGGACCTGTGATGATGTTGAGCTAGATTTTGACGAAGTAGTTAGCTACTTTGACAACAGATAATTTGATTGGGAACCACAATTTTTAATTTATTTAATTTGAGAAAAAGACATTATACAATCCATAATATGTCCTAACTACTCAACATAAATATGCTTAATTTTTGACAGACAGAATTAATGTCATCCTTCCAAAAAATCTATGAAATCTTTTGCATTGAAATCATGCATTTTTACATTCTCATTCATGACAGTGTAATATAATCGTCCAAATTTTCGATGCCTGTATGTATGGTTACCTGAATGTTGTAGCCACGCTAACTTTTGAAGGATTTGTCGAATCGAGTCAGCCTTTGATAAACTTTTAAAGGGTCCTAAAATGAAGGTTAAGTTCGTTAACCAGATATTTCCAACCAAAATAAAAAATTTTGGAGCATTTTCAAAATTAAAAAAAAAAATGTTCAAGTTTCAGAAATTGTCATCAAAGTTTTTTTTAGATGGAAGAGAGTCTTGAAAATTATCTCATAAAATTTTTTATTTCGATAAAAATTCACAAAGTTATAAACTTTCAACATTTTGAAAATTTCCAAAAAATAGAAAAAAAAATATATTTTTCTGATTAAAAAATTTAAATCAAAATTTCAACTAGATAAGAAATATATTTCGAAACTATCCTAATAAAAATTTTGATTCGATCAAAATTCAAAAAGTAAGAGCCTTTTCAAATTTGGAAACAAAATTTTCCGTTTCATTTTGTTTTCATGGTTTTATTTTTCAAAAGCAATCGTCTGTATAAACTAGCTGTTGAGCGCGAGTATCGCAATGAGAATGTAATCGTCAAGGCCGTAGGTGCTTTGAGAACCCTCTTCAAAGTTAAAGTAGTCCGGCTACTGGAAAAGCTAGTCAAAGCTACGTCCATTATTTTTTCTGGTATTTGGAATTAAATCCAAATTTTGGCCAGCTTATCGATTAATAAATTAAGTATTAAATTTTCATACTGATCAATATAAATAAAATATTGTTATTCAAAAACAAAATGTAAATTTAAATGTTCATTTGACTCGAGTCGAGTACGTAAACATAACCTGCAATAAACCGGCAAAACATTTATGTTGAAGAGCGGCATCATGTCTCCGCGAGATAAAAAGGGACGAATAATTAAGAAATCGGAAGCCAATCGGCGAGAAAAGGTGCGTGAGGTTATAAAAAGAATAAATAACCAAAATAAAAGTGAATCGCAGAAGCTGTGCTGCCAACCTTAGTCAACGCCACACCGTTCTCGTCATGTATGTTTTGCTAAAATTAACCTCAAATACCCTGGAAGCAAGTACAAATGAGCAGTAATTCAAATTTCACATTATATGTTCTGTCTCCGAAACAGTTTTTCTGCCAATTTTCAACGTATTTTAAAGCCGAAATTAACCATTTTTGGAGCCCGCGAAAGGCCTCTCCATAAGATTCCATGTTTTATGATACGACTTTAAACAGAGTTAATTCAAATTGTAACCTGGAAAGGGCCCCTAAAAAGGGCATTATGCGAAAGAGGGCATATTTCTCTGTAAGAAAAAACTAATTTTTATGACGTTTCAACGTGACCGGTCCAATAGCCGGACTACTTTAAATTGAAAAAAACATGTTTAATTTCACTTTATGAGTAGTTATGGGCAACTATGGCTCTCCAGACGAGATAAGCCCCCACTCCTCGGTGTTTCTGTTTGCTCGGAAGTCTGGCGCCAGTCGACGGCTGGTTGGGCCTTGCCTCGCTCGACACTTGTGTTTGTTTACAGTCTAGGAATGGAAGATAAGGAATAGATGGAAAAACGATGATATTTCAGGGAGTTGTATACTTATTCACGACGGGTGGAGTTTAATAGACTGTATGGCGCCATATTTAAAGCTGTACTAATGGCTTCTTAGATTCTAGGCTACTGGTAAAAGAATAATTAACTTCTATGATTCTACATGAATGAGTTTCAATTAAGAAATAAATTTCAAAGTTAAATAATAAAACTTAATTTCTAGAAGAAGAGGAAGATAAATAAATGGATTAGGGTTATGTTGAAACCTATTAAAATAGATCACCGAATTTTCAAACAAAATTACATCTAATTACAACTAGTAAAACCGGTTTTGATAAGTTCAAAATTAAAAATAGTTTACATCTAAAAGATACATATGCTTAAAATTATCCATTATTATGATGATTATGATTATTATTATTATGACTCATTACACTTCGTAGACAGGGATATCATTTTATTTTATTGAATAAAATCACACACACAAACAGACGTTTTTCTTCCAAACAAGAATTTCCAATAAAACTTGAAAGTAAAGACATCAAAGTGACGCAGCATGAAAAAGAGAGAAAGATACTTGAAGACTTATAGATATTAATAAACACATGCCGCGAAAATATATTTGATAAACTCTTAAAGTAACACGTAGTGCGTCATTTTTTACCAGATTTTTGTTAAAAAGCCTGGTAAACTCACGCAAAGAAAAACCACTGCACATATGACACAAGAACATAATACAAAACTGACCACACACGTCTGAAGAGGAACTTTGTAACTCTGCTGTGTTCCATCGGAATAGGGTACAGTTTCCTCGCAGACGATAAAGATGTTGAGGAATAAGAGGCAGTAGCCCGTAGCTGTCAAAGTACGTTCCGTGGCCATTTCTGTCAATATAAACCGCAACCCAATGCGATCCGTTTATATTATGTGGATCAGTGTTGAAAATTAAAGCAGCCGGTCTCCTCCACACCTTCGGTATCCGATCCGCAGGGAATACACCTGTCGTGTGTGTTGGTATTGGTTGAGTTGCTTATAGCATTCACACTTAATCCATCTCTATGTCTAGGACTGCCAAGTTGAGGCAAATCTGTTTAAGTGTTATTTACCTCACTCGCAGTCTGATTGATTTTTTTAACAGAAATTTGTATGTTGTCAGCGACCGTCCTCGAAGTCACCGCCGTCGCATGATTTTCCGTTTTAAAACAGACATTTTTTCAGTGTACTCTGACGTGTGATACCTCGAAGTGGTACTTCTTGTCTTTGACTTTGAAGGCAGATTTTCAATTAAGTTGCGTTATTGACAGCACACTTAAAAAATGTTCCTTTTTTCACACCGTCATGAAAACAGTAATCTTTACTGGTTTCCAGTTTTTTAACAGTTGGACAGGTTAATTCTTCCAGATTAATAATCTCTCGGCCACGGGTATAGATTTGACCAGCTGATTTTGCGACATCACGAAGATTCGAATGTAGGAAATTCGTAGGAGTATCTCCCTAAAACCACTCGATGCCGTGGAAATAACAGGTCAGCCAGTTATTTTGCTGTTTCGCATCGCTACAAAGATCCGAGAAGGGATAAGGTGGCGCAGCTATCCAATGTCCGATAAAGTTATGATCCACTGCAATGAGGGCCACTTCTTTTGCAATAAACTTATTTTCAAGATCGCGAAAGCCTTGAATATCAATCACGTAGACTATGATATTCTTCGCACAATTAAAGTCTTTCTGATAATTCGTTTGAAGAAGAAAACGGCTATGAGTAACCACGTAACGAAACAACCGACTTGTAAGGCTGCTTTGGACGAAATGAAAGATGGTCGCTGAGTTCCAAAAAACACTTATATATGATGACATATGTTCATGATTTTTCCCACCGTTTTTTTAATGTTTACACAGCTGCATTTTCGAGAGATAACAGCGAGAATGTAAAAACCTACTTATTTCCGGTCCAAACCTGTCCTAAGTAATCACAGGTGTACATTGGGATGTGAGATATATAAAATTCCAAGAAATGAAGGCGGCGGTGAAAATGAATTATTACCGTCCATAATCAACAATAACTTGTCTAGACGCGTCTCTTTCTAAAACGTTATCATATTCTGCTTATACAATACAATTTACTGTGTTGGCAAGTGGTTCTTCAAAACGCACCTCTATTCGTTGACTTCCATGTTTTACGAGATTCCAGTGAGAATAGCAATTTGCAGAAAGATCAGGGGTGAGATCAAAAGAAAACAGGCAGAATCCTTCCGGGTAATCGCTTCTATCAATATCATTACCGTCATTACGAAAGTGAATACCAGTGCCGGAGAAAAGAGTCTGATAAGCATCAACGTAAAGTTTATTTTTGGAAAAATCTCGAAGAAACCAATTATTATTCTTTTAGGCAACTGACCGAGGATAACATTATCAGGAGTTTCACCGTGAATACCGCCATGTAAAGTGAGTGCTTTGACCTCCACTCTTGTTATCGGGTATTTTGCTGTTCCTTGTGCTAGAGCTTTCGCGTGTGCTAGTAAAATTCCTGGGCTTATTTTTGAACGACGTACGAGGAGCGATGCTTCCAAAATGTGTAAACTGCATGTTCTGACGGGATCCAAATAGCAAAAACCATATTTGTACGTACGAGTCGAAGACGCATATCGACACAGTTGAGAAGAAATTTGTTTTGTTTGAAAATGTCGCAATGCAGATTGACGATTAGATCTATTGTTTTGCCTGCACCAAAATAATCTCGACGGATATCGATGCCTGTATCTTTGGTGGACAAATCTTCCATTTTTCCTGCAGAATCTACATACCAGAGAGCGGAAGTCAGATGGCTCTTTTATGCAGCTGACCCATAATTGAGCAATGTTTCCAGGTAGGCTCTGTAGGCGTATGCGTTGTTTGGAGGAAAAACGAGTTTTTGACTGAAATATACGTCCACCTGATTGAACATCGAATGAAGTAAGTTGTTTATCACAGGTACACTTTTCAAATCGGCTGCGTTTGCAGAAGTTTCTGTCAGTGCTTCCAGCTTGACGCGTATACTGAGCATTGTATGAGCCAGATCTATGTATTCTTCGCCGTGACCTGGAATGACAAACTCTATCGGCGAGTCGTCGGTTAGCGATGAAACGGTCTTGTACTGGACCCATTGCGAGCTCTCAATAGATGTTTAAGTAAGTGGAAGAGAAAAAATATCGATTAAACGATTTTTTCCAGTACTAGATTTACGATTTTGTTTCTTCTGTGTTTTCTTATTTTTCCTTTTTTTACTACTATTGATTTTCTTTTTAGATTTCGTATTTTTCACCCCTTTCTTTTTCGTTGATTTACTTGTTGTACTAAGCCTCCTCATTTTTTTCCATTTAATCCCTTTTCTAAGCTGCGTGACACTCTCAAGACCACGAACTCCGGACAACTGAGGTCCGAAATTTTTTACACCAAATTTATAACCTGATTCATTCATCAGATTATCAATTTTATTCAAAGCTTTCCTTTTTAATTTTCGACCAGATTCATTAATACGCGAGTAGAATGCCTATTTAAGTGGTACTTTCCTATCGTCATCATTTAAAACGTTAACACCTGTTCGAAGTGCCTCCTTTGCAACTGTACGCGCTCCTCATGCTAATATCGGCAATACACGTCGAAAAAGCCCACCTAGAAAGCTTCCAATTCCATGACCTCTCTGATAGGACGATCCGACATAAACTTTTGATATTCCCCCTCCACCGACTTATGTTGTGTAGTAATCCACGTAATAACTCAATATTACTAGATCGTATAATTTTTACTTTTTCTTCTTCTACCCCTTCTCTAATCAATTTTTTTAAATAGAATAGTCACTGTCAGAGTGCCAAACTCGAATGGTATAGGAAGTCCAGCATTATCTCTTATATCTATTTCTATCGTGCGAAATTGAGTATGAAGAAGAGAAATGAAATTCGGAGAGGAAAACTGAGTAACTTGCGTGGATGCAAAAATGTAGTTTCGGGTGTCGGCAGGAATAATACGTAAAAGCGGTGTTTGTAAATCGCCTGTAATATGAGGTTCGGAAATATCGCAATCAACAAACATTTTCTCAGGTAAACCAGGAGCCAGACTTGGAGGGTGATTAGCATAATGAGAATTATCTGATATTAATTGTTGTGGTGCAAAACCAAGTATACGAGATACTTTTTCACTTATTGCAAGAAAATGACGACCGTTCATATCACAATCCTCTTGACAAATTTTTTCAACTCTGACATAACAATCTTTTTCTTTTTGGAAAACCAAGCCTACGTGTTCTCGAGCAATCGGGGTCTGGTTTATCGCTCGGACGAGATCGTTTACCTGTGGGTACACACCAGGTCGAAACTCAGAGACAATAGGACTTAACCATTTACCAGTCAACATACCTGCTGTGTACTCTAATAGCATTGTCATTAAGCTCAGACAGCTCGGCGTCCCCTTCAAGAACGTAAGGAAGCGTGTATTAAACAACTAAATCTTCACCGTCGATTTTCGCTTCTTTCATTTTTCTCATAATTTTCTTCATTTTTCTCTTCAACGATACTACTACATGACACATTCGTCATTAGAGCTATGCGATTTTCCATCCGATCAGGCAAATGGTCTCTTACATTAAGAAATGTTCTTGGAAATTGAATTTCTGTAATACCAACAACCCAATGACCCTGTAAACGAATTTCCTGTGGCATTTGTGTGGTAAAGCGAGTCGTAGTATTATTTGGAAAATACTTTATACTGCTATTGCTCGATAAAATTAGGTGAAATTGATCGTTATTCATTGTAACTTTTTTAAATCCCTGGCAGGTATCCAAGAATGGAATTTATCAGAATATCCCATCCAGTTGACAAGTAACTGTTTTTTGGAACCTTTTCTTTTACTACGTATCACTCGTTCAATTATAAATTCTGTCTCATTAATATCAGTATCTTTCTTCACACCCGATAGTTCTCTCTCGTAAAAAACTCAGTCTATATCCTCACCAGCCAGATCTTGTAACTCGTAAACATATGGGGTTTGTCTACGACCCGTTATTACTCATTTTATCATAAAAATCTCTTCTGTCCATCCAGCTTCATAACCTTTCGCAAAAACGCCTTTCTCTCTACTGATTCGTATGTATTGAGAGACCTTATATTTAGGCTTTTTACCACGCAAGGCTTTTCTACCGTACTTTCTTTGAATATTTAATCGGGCGTGTGCTGCATTTTACAAAGTCACCTCTGATGGTCGCATTCCTATACTGGAATGTCGTGCATTATTATAGCCCTGTACAAGTTGTTGTAAAACAGCAATGTAACGATGAGTACCCTGGCGAAATTATCGGATAGGAATTCATTCAGAAACAATCCTAAGTCATCTGAATCATTCCGAAATCTGTATCCGAATCAATCCGAGTTAATTCGAAACAATGCAACATTTTTTTTACATTTCGTTCGATCCAAATCGGTCAAAAATTAATCCGACTCAATCTGTTTCAATCCGAACTTCCAATCCGTATAAATCGGAAACAAATCTTCAATCCGAATGAATCCGAACTCGGATTGGCCCAAACCGATTTTCAATCCGAATGAATCTAATTCAATCCGAACTCGGATTCATTTGGATTGAAAATTCAGTGTATATCAATCCGAATTCGGATTGATTCCGATTCATTTGGATTGAAAATTTGGTTCGGATTCGTCCGGATTGGTTCGTTTTGGAGTTCGGATTGAACCGGATTGAGTCGGATTAATTTTTAAATGACTTGGGTCTAACGAAATGTAGAACTTTTTTCGGATTGATTCGAATTGGTTCGGATACAGACTCCGGAATAATTCGGATTGGTTCGGAAGGAAAACCTATACGATACTTTCACCAGGGTATTACTATGGAGTGAAATAGCGCCACATACGTTCTTTTATTGTGTGACTAAATCGTGCGACTACAGCAGCCTTAAGGCGCTTTGTCAGGCCTGAAGTTTTTCCCATGTATTACATATGACACGTTTCCTCCAACACGAATGAATTGTTTGATGTAATATTTTTACCACATAATCCTAATGGCATAATTCTGAACCTATTAGCCTTCGTTTTTTGGAAAATGATCTTGTTTTTGTTATATTTTAATTAATCGAAAAATTGCTTCATTTATGCGCCTGGAAACGAGCAATCCGCCAACCGGGAAAGTATCCACGGTGAACCGAAAACAGGCGCTCCAAATTTACTCACTCATAATTTGTTTTCGAGCGTGACATTTATCGCCGACACATCACATCACGGGTTCCCTCGTAAATCATCCGTCCTTCCTATTCTTAGTGCGTTACATGATTCGAGACGGTTAAACGAAATTGATAATTATCAATATATGAAGACATTGAATTTTAATATGCTGCATTAGATTCCATACATAATTTCGAAACGATTAAAAAAAGATAGAAAAAAATCGGTTAACCCGTTCAATATCTGTTGGGAGTTTTGATGATGTTGCATTTTATTTGAGATTAGCTTCAATATTGAGAATACTGACCCATTTTCCTAATCCTCTTTTTCATTTTTTTCTTAAATTACATCAAAACCGTGACGAAAAGAAATGTCGAAGTATCCAAAAAATATAAATAATGTACAGGATATCGAATGTAATTGTTTTAAGCAAATTATATGAACCAAATGTCAAGATATTGGAAATGAGCATATTTTTAAGTTAAAATTGCTTCATTTTACCAACAGGATCACGTTTGATCATGAAAATTTGTTCTATGGTATATTTTCTTTATTTCATAAACAAATTGTATAAACAAATGCACAGTTCCGTCATTTATAGTCAGAAATAGTTTTCTTTCTACTCGTCTTCAAATTACATAAGCGGTGATATTTAGTGACGAAGAATTGTCAATCGATATTATTTGC
>CAKNWT010054355.1:0-13737 GCA_932066315.1 Andricus coriarius | reverse complement strand
ATTGATAATTGTTTAAACATAATTAAATAAAAAATTGCACTGTTTGGCTATTTTCAGTGGTAGAAATTTGGTTTTTGCAACGTAATAAAGTGTAAATTACTCATTTTTAAACTTTTAGGGCGTCTGCTAGACAATCAAGAATTTCAATTCTTAACAATAATTATATGAACAATGTTTTATCAATGCCTAAAAAAATGCCTAAAATGTCAATTTTAATTGTCAACTTAAAGGTTAGAAAATTAGTCATTTGCAGTACATTATGTTGCAAAAACCAAGTTTCTACCTCTGAAAATAGCCGAACAGTGCATTTGTTAATTACATTTGTTTAAACAAGCATCAATTGTTGTTGAATGACTAAATCTGATAAGTGAGTGACATTTATTTATAATTTTTGTGGGATTCAGTAAAAAAAACTTTATTTATTTCATCATAAATACCTGATATGGCCAATTGTTTATCAAATTTGTTTATAAAATACCAAATTATTTATTTTCTTTCATGGATTTAGTTAATAAACGATTTCTGACTATAAATGATTCATATTTAGTGCCAATCAATTGACGAATCACTGTCAATCCCCATGAATCCATTTCCACTCACTTATTTGTTTATAACAAATTCAATAAATTTTTAAGCAATTGCTAAGCTATTGGAAAACTTTACTGGATAGTTGCTTCATTGATTCTAGCTATTTGGGATTAAATCCAAGTATTTCTCGAAAGCCGGTACACAAAAAACAGAGTGGGGTCTGTAATGACCCCACGTTGTTGTGTATGTTCCACGAGTCCACGTTGTTGTCGAAGGGTTAACTATTCCAGTTGAAGATTCATCATTTTACTTGAAAATTGAGCTGTTTAGTTGAAAATGTTTTTTTACTTGATTATTAATTTCTTTAGCTGAAAATTTAACTATTCCATTTTTGGTTGAAAATTAATTTGTTGTTGTTAAAAATTCAAATATTTAGTCAAAAATTGATCTTTTTGAGATGAAAAATGGTCTATTTATTGAAAATTCATGTATTTTGTTGAAAAATCAACGTTTACTAAAACGCTTTCTCTGGGTCCTAGCAAGTTGTAAATCTTCCAGAAGTGGGAGTCGGAACTATTCGGAACTGAATTCGAAAAAAGGTATAACAATTGACAATCGACAGATATAAAATAAAGTTGCGTAAAAATTCATTTTAAATCCGCAAAAGGCGATCATTTTGATCTGAAGTTGATAATCAGAATGATATGCTAACAAGACATCCCAGCTGGCAGGTTCCAATTTAGAAATTTTGATGGATATGTTAGAATCATATTTTTAAACATTTATATTTTAATTTTAAAAAGATAAACAGAGTGGCAGAAATCGATAATTGGAAGAACAAATGCATCATATGATTAGCGTAGAAGTTTAGAGCCTATGCTTAGAAGAAATGGAAGCTTATGCTGTGGAATTTAATAGATGGAATCCTTGAACTTTTACGTAGTTTCAAGAATATTACTGTGCATATTATATAGGTTATTAAATTAAAAAAATCGCTGAAGTTCTTTGAGTGTCAGATGACTTGGCATTTTCCAAAGTATAGTCGGAAGACCTTCGATGTAGGGGCGTAACGAACAAGAACGAGGCCCATACGGTTTTATGGGCTTCATCGTTACTGGCGAGTGAAACCAAGGCGTAACATGTTTTTTAGCATTGCTAACATTTTCATAAATTGAGAAACTTCTTTGCTTGCGAGTACAAATGCGTAACCACAAATTCAAAGAAATAAAGTGATACGGTCGTTTATTCAAAAATTTATGAGAGCTGTATAAAGCAGTTCTTAGTTTAGACTACTCAAACACTTCCTGATTCTAAATCAAAATCAAGTTTCAATGTTTAAAAAAGGAAAATTATTAGAAGAACAGTGAATGTACAACAATATTAGAAGAAATTAATCATTTTAAATTAGAAGCTTTTGAAAGTAAGTCCTTTTTGGTAAATAATCTTAAATTTATATCAAATTATGCGAACTTTTCAGATCGTGCTTCGCCAAAAAATCAGAAAATGCACTCTAGTTTTTTTGTCTTATATTGTTTAATTGTTACTGTGGGACTCCTGAAGTTGTACTGCAAATTTTTACAACCTCAAAGCTATAAATAATGAAAGTGTGATTCATATTTATACCCCTTAGATGAGATAATTATGGATAGAAAATTATATGTTTTAATACAAATATTTGAAAAATTTTTCTTTTGTTCCGGATCAAATAAAGGAATCTTCATTTTAACATCATTGAGTAACTTCAAAAAATGATAATCAATATATTAAAAAAAATAATAAAGCACATATCGAGGAATTTTAAAAAAGGTCCCTGCACTAAATACATGGGAAAATGGCTTTCGGTGGATTTTACGGATACTGATTTATTTTGTAGTTTATTAAACCAGAGAAATTTCTTTAAAAAACTTGAACCAATTATGCATAGTTTTGTTGTGCGGGGTCATTTAGAATATTGACAAATATTTTAAAGGATTCCATAGGATTTCAAAACATTTTAATTTTTGAAGAATTCCGTGAGATTTGAGAAGTTTTTAAGTGATTTCAAGGAATTTAACGCATTTCATGAAAGTTTAAAAGAATACAACAAAACGTCGAAATATTTCAATTCAAATCAATTCAACTGAAAGATGACATTTTGAAAGATTTCCAAAGATTCCCAAAGATTGCAAAAAATTGCAAAAAATTTCAGGGGATTTCAAAGATTTTAAGGGATTTCCATATTTTATAGGAACTTAACTTATTGTTTCATATAGAAACATACTCGTAATTAAGAATATTGAAAGAAAATTGAAAAAAATTTACACGATTCCACGGTATTACAAAAAATTTCAAAAGATTCACAGGATTTTAAGGGATTTTGCGGAATCTCATGATAAATTTAACACCAAATTTGAAGAGTGGAATGGTTCCAAATTGGCCAAGGACAATTAAATGGAGTTGTGAAATCAAAGTTGACCAAGTAAAATAAAAAAAATAATAAGTTAAATTAATTGATCACCGCAGTACTAAAGGAATACATTTTTAAAATGTTTTGATACAATTTAAATTTGAGAAGAAAATTTAGCAACATTCATAAACAAATGTTTAAAATTATAAAAACTTGGCGCGATTAAATATATTAAAGAGAAAATGAATTTAGAGAAAGAGATAAGAAAAAATTATAAGCTATATAATTATGGAGAATGTTCGTAACGAAAAGAGATGATCTTCAATAAATTTCGATAGCCTAAAGAATTGTTTTAATTAAAAACCCTTTTTTATGGCTGATTCCGAACCAATCCATTTAGATTATTACATTTTCCAATATAAGAAGACTTTGAGCTCATCTTTTTTCACCCTGCAAAAAACTAGAACTAATTCATATTGAGCTTTAGCGCCAGGGGAGCTCTCCATGGGCTCCCCGCCCGTTTTAAAACTTTTAAAACTAACGGGGTAGAGGAATCCATTACCGAGTAGGAAGCACTTGTTTTTATGTAACTTTATTTTTATGCAAACACTAATGTGTAGGTTTTATCACATTGAGAAAATCGATTAATAGAAAACGAGATTCCATTCAGACTTTTCTAATAAAAGTTCATCTCTAAAAGGTTTACAATCAATTTTTATTAGCCGAATAGAACTTTACTACAGACTAAAATAAGAAGTGAAAGTGTCGAAGTAGCATTCATAATTTCGAACACTTAAAAAGAATACTTTTGAACAAAAGATATAATCCTATTTCTAATAAATTGAAAGCTTCACTTTCCTCTTTTTCTTTCACTTGTTTTACAATTCCCCGGTTTCCAAAGATGGCTTTCATTTTCATCCATCGTTTTCGAAACTGCCGATTTTTGTATCGCTTACTAGAACACGAGAATCTATTCAGAATTTTCTCATAAAAGTTTATCTCTTTTTTAAAAGCATTTTTATGAGCTAAATAGAAGTTTACACTAGACTAACATAGAAAGACAAGCAATTTCTCTAGGAGTAGTTTCTAAGCAGCCCTGACCTGTCTAACTTTTATATGAACCAGCCGATTAGTAGAAATTCGAGGACGACCTACATGGAAAAACCTAAAATAAAGGAGCCCATAATATCCTAATGAGGATCCAACTTTTAATTATGGCCTTTACGGCTTCAAATGATCCTAGAGTGCTTGTTATGGGATGTATGTTAGTGGTCCGTCAGAGAATTGTTAAAACTTAAAACTATCGCCGAAGGGGTTTGGGAAAGCTCTTTAGTGTGGTGTTCGAAGGACGCATATGCCTAGGTGTAGAGTATAGGTATAGGCGCAGGGCATGGTTACCCATAAAGCCAAGAATATAGGCTGGCCCATCGTTGCTATCGTATTCGTACATGAAATGTTTTATGGTTTAGAGAGTATGTGAATGCGGTTAAACGAGCGTCGAGGAGGGCTCGTAACGTTCTGTCGATGCGGGCACACCATACACACCATAGTTTACGACCCACCTAGGACTTTCGAGAGGCCTGAAAATGATCGAACGTATGTAATATAGTTTTTATTTTTCCTGGACGCTTCTTTCATTCTGTTTTGTCGCTTTTGTTTTGTTTTAATTTTATTTCTTTTTGTTTCGCATAAACCACCATGGCCACTAGGAGAAGTTCAAAACACACTGTTATGTGTATTCGTTAAGTCTTATGAGCTTACGAAGCTTACCTTGGTAAACGAGTGAGGTAGAGAAGAAGAGACGCCATTTCTCTTGCGGTGAGAATCTCCATCTTTTTTACGTTGCTGTCGAATTCCAAGACTGGTCTTCCTGAGGAATCCGAATAGCCTGCAAAAAATGTACACAAATTACGTTAGATCATTTGGTTTATAAACATTATATACAGTAAAAACAAATGCTTTACATTGTTACAGCTTCAAATTGTTGGCATTCAATTCAGTAAAGTTTGTGTCGATTTAAGCAAGATTTGCGGTTGAATCTAAATTAATCTATTCAGATTATTACATTTTACAAGTAGTAAAAGTAATACAGTAGGTTCTTAGAAAGCAGCTTTTCCACAAAGCGCCTTCTCTCGCCAAGTACCTCTCCCTTCCATTATCTCTAAATTCGGTAAGTGACTTGAGTGTGGCATTAGATGCGCGTGCGCGAGACGATATTTAAATAATCCGCCAATGAGTCTCAGAAATATTTTCCCCCGAGCCCTAGGGGCGTGGCTTAACCATGCAGGCGCTGCGTGAGGACCTACGTTCCGAGCACCGGGCGCTTTGTGAGAGTATTGTAATCCAAAGAATCAGATTTTTATAAAAATTTCTAATTATTAAACACCTTTAAGCAATATTTAAACAAAACAGAGATATCTTTAGATAAATGGAAGTAAACATGTATGCCTCAATTTAACAAAATCTTAATGGTATTTCTTTGTTGTACTACTAGGGACCAACATTTGCACTTTTTTATACGTAACTTTCCTACTGTTATGCGAGAGAATCGCTTTTCACGGCTGAGTCGTCTAATCCAAAGATCGTAAAAACCAAATGTTTCAAGAATTTCACGGACCTCAGGAAAATACAACCATAAGAACTCTTTATAAAATCAATATAATTATTCAGAAATAACATAACAAATCGACTATACATTAAAGTTAAAATAAAAAATAAAAATGAAAAATTAGAATTTTGCCGATTTTTGCAAAAAATCCAAGAATACATTTTCTTGAGCTCAACATTCTTGTCAATCCTTAGTCAAAGAATTTGATAGTGGACGTAATTAGAAACTAAGCAACGATTTTAGTTCATTTTACAAAAACTGCAATTTTAAATCATGAAAAAGCTATAGATTTTTTTTCGAAAAATATTTCAGTACAATCAGAAAAAATGTTTCATTGAATCAAAAATAATTCTTTTTCTGATATGCAAGTATGAAAATTTGGTTGAATCAAACAAACTTTGAATAATTAGAAAAAAAGTTAACTGATTCATATTTTGTTGTTGCCTAGAAGTAAAAACTTTAATTTACATTACATCTTTTTTAAAGACTAAATTTAATAAAAATGTTTAATATGGTATTGTATTGTATTTCGTTAAATTCGGCCTTTCGGCCTGGTAACTTTTTTTGAATTGCTTAGGGTTATTTCAAAGGTAAACTGATAAAGTATTTCGATAACATCTCACGAAAATGGTATATTTTGTAACTAGATTTGACCAAAACCCAAACTGAGATAAAAAAGAGTGGCAACATTTGAAAACGATATGCAATTAAAATTATTTTTTACATATAAAATGTATGTTTATCCATTTTTCATGTGATAGACATCACTCATTAAGAGAAAAACTTTTCTGAAAACAAAGTATTCTCTCGAAGGCATTTGTTTGAATGGACTGAAAGAGAAATGGTCTGACTCTCGAAATTAAAAGGAGATTCTAGTTGTTTCGAGAGGATTTTTCTTATTACAAAATATGAAAATTTCTGTTTGGTCCTCGATAATACAAATAATTTCAAACCGAGTACAATTTTATACAACCGTAAATTTAGGTCGTTAACATGGAGTTCTCGAAGAACGTTTTTCTACAAACAAAATAAAAAGACACAAATATAGTAACATTTTTTGAATTTTTTTCCTCTTAATGATACTCTACATAATAAATAAAGTCTGGCAAGAAACTTCAAATATTTTGAAAATTAATGAAACCATCATCGTATCTTTCAAAATATGTAAAGCTGACTGTGTAATAAGGCTAGATTATTTTGACTGACTCCTCATTAAATGTATCTTATTTGATCACTTATTTAATTTTATTAACTATTATTTGAAATTATCCTATCTATTGAATCTTTTTTCAGATTCAATCTTCATAAACCATTATAGCACTAATCTAGGGGGCGATTATCCAACTTTTTTTACTTTCATTTCCACTTTTTTGAAATTCACTTTGGTTTCTTTAAAACTGTTGTGGCAACTAAAATATTTTTATAAAAGACAACCAACTTGAACTTCGAAAAACTGAAAGAGAATAAGTTACATAATCGCCCCCAGATGAAAAATGGCTTATATCATCGAAAGTGTTTGAGATATTATAAAACTGGAACAGACTCATAACTGTGTGATTATATTTTGAGTGAATGTTATACAATGGACTTCACCTCGAATGAATAGAATAAAACTTTGATTTGCCTCAAAGTGTAGAAGCAATTGAGTGATGTGATACAGGAATTTATAATTGGCTAGTCCGCGCTGTGAGCGGGTCTATGTGACCGAAATGGCTAGGGCGATTATAGCATGAGACATTATCGCATTACCGTCAAAATTGCTCGAATAATATAGTGCTGGTATGAATTATCATTAAAGGCGTTGTTGCGTTGGATAAGGGCCTCCGAGGGCTTCCAAAGGCGTCGCGGCATAAATTTCCTGCTCAGAGCGATGAGATTCCTGCAGCCACAACGGCACGTGGCTTTGTCCTTTTACCAACTACCACCGCTCTAGGCTTTTGGTATTGTTTTCAAACGCAAAGGCGGTCAAATAAAACCCACACGTTGCCACCTGAGTGCAACCCAATGTAGCCACGCGAGTCGAGTCGCTCGCACGTGATTCCCCCAGCTGTTCGATTCCACTGGATATATATCTTTAGAATCGACAATGCTGGGGCATTGTCAGGCTTTTAATGGGAAAATGTGATGTTTGAATACTTGAGAATATTCCGACGATAAATTTCAAACTACTGCCGTCGGCAGGGTTGCCTGTTCGCGGCAGGGGATGTCACCCTAGCTGCGGCAGCGGAGGCAAACACCCCCATAAAAGAAGGAGACTACTTTCGTTTACCTAAAAGGGATGACCTTTTCATAGTTGTGAGATAAAAACCGTTTAAAAAAACTGAAATGATGAAATCACTGTTCAATTAAATTTTAAATAGCTGAATTTTAATTTTTTCAGCCAGCTCTGGTCTCTTGTGGTGGATCTTCCACACCCCCGAAAGTGCAGAAAAAGTGTAGGGACCACTGAATTAGTTTATTGGGTTGTTTAGATAAGAAGCGGCCTTGGATTAATTTAGGGAATTCAAAATTGTTGAAATCCTTGAGATCTCCTGACATCTCTTTAGATCCTCGAAAAAATCCTGACAAACTCATCAATCTTTTTGAATCCGTTGAAATCTTCAAAATCACTTGAAATCCGTCGAAATCCCTTATAATCTTATAATTTATTTTGAAATCCTCTTCTTTTAAAATATGCAAATCTTTAAAAATTCCGGAATAAATGATGAAATCTTTAAAATCCTCTGAAATCCCTTAATATCTACATAAATTCCTTACAATTTTATGGAATCTTTTCATTTCTTTAAAAAACCTATGGATCCCTGAAATATGGTCAAATTTCTTGAAATATTCGAAATCTTTTAAAACTTCTGAAATATTGCGCAAACCGTTTGAAATTCCTTAGAGATTTTTTAATCTCTTGAAATTTTCATTAATCCTACTAAGTTTATTGAAATCTCATGATATTAATCAAAACCTTTTATAATAAACTACTATAATTTTTTTAATCCTTTGAAATTTCTACAGATCCTTAACAGTTGTCAAATCCCTAGAAACCTTTCATATCTGTTCAAATTCCTTTAAAAATGTTTAAATCTTTGAAATCCGCTGACCTCGTAAAATCCCATTAAATCTTTGATACCCTTTTAAAATCCCATGAATTTTTTTTAATCTTGCAAAATACCCTGAAATCTTTCAAATCCTTTGAAATCCCTTAAAATACTTTGATATTCCGTAAATTATCATGAAATTTGAAATATCTGTTTAAATTCCTTGAAAATATTTGAAAACTTTGAAATCAGATGAAACTTCTTGAAATCTCTTAAAATACCTTGCAATCTTTGAAATTCTCTGAAGTTCATTAGAATCTTTTTAAATACTCTAAAAGCTTTGAACCCCTATTATGATTATACCATTAAGCCATTTCCCTTTCGAGGCAGGCGTGACTTGCTCGGCGAGGAAAAGAGTAATGTGAGGTAGGGGGTATCGATTTTTTAGATTGATCTAGAATTCTCGTGTTATTTATTTAAATGACACGTTCATTCCGCAACACGGCTCCGACCCAGGTTGCTGATCAATCTCTCTAGCGATCACTCCAAGTGAAGAGCCTCACAAAATTGTTATGCGTGGTACCCCACTTGGACCTATTAGTATCCAAGTTCGTTTCGGACTTTGTCCATCAGTGTTTTTCCCGAATATTGTGCGCAGAGGTTTCATGCCAATCGCGTTAATTTTACTCTTGTCCTTTTCTTGACACGTCCATGTCTCGTTACCGTATATTAAATCCTTTCAAATACTCGAAATCAGTTAAAACCCTTTAAAACCCCTTGGAATCTGCAAAATCTTGAAATCTTTTGAAATTTTAGTATGGATATGTTTTTTTAAAGGATTAAATTAATAAACTGTTGCCGCCGACTCTCGTCAGCGGGAGTTCTTTTTAGTTAATGAGGAGTAAAATGGGATATATATATATATATATATTTATATATATATATATATATATCTGACATCCACCGTACCCTAGTGTATGGGGCACCCCAGTCTAAATGCAACACCATGAATTAATTAAGTGTCAAATAATGCATAATTGCATAATTGCATACACACTAATTACAAGAGGTTTTATTTATCTGAACTTAGATAAAATCGCTGTAAACAATTGAAAACTACAATTATCCGAGGCTGATAATTTTTATCACGAGGCGGATAAAAATGATCCGTCGTCGGATAATTGTAGTTGTTAATTGTTTGCAACTTTTTATGCAACTTCAGATAAATAACATCCCTTTGATCTACATGTATGTTCTTTCATGAATGTGAGCATCACCGTAAAAAAAACACATCAAAATCAAATTTCAATCATAATTTACAGGGTCTTAAAGTCTAAGCGCGGCACCATACCCCACTCTCCCCTACTTCCAATCACTGGCTTTTATAAACAATAATTACAATTTCGATTTTATTCGATACGCACTTCAAATTTTACATAAAACCAGTAAACATTGACTGAATATCAATAATCATACAGAGCAAATTGAATTTTACAGAAATTCCAATACAATATTTCTTTGAGAATAACCTATGTATAAAGTGCTGGATATTATCCAAATGGATGTACCTGTTAGCACCTACCCACCATATAAATATCAGTAAATAGATTTTTCTTGTACTTCCTCGATAACCGTGAAGAACGTCTGTGTAATCATCGAATGAAAATGCAAATTTATTGAGTTGTTTGATTACAGTTAAATGGGAGGAATAGATAGAGGTGTAACCTCCTATTTAGGATTTATTCCTTTGTGATTTTTCATTTTATAAAAAAATCTATTCTCGTAAAGTCTCAACGAAGACGAAGGCCTAAGTATATAATCAGAAATCCTGGATTATAACGGCATTCTGCAACCTATATGCTAAGCATACAAAGCTATGTGTATTACGTACATTTACAATTGTGATAAATCCCCTAGAATGGTTAAACGGCCACGCATTGACGTTTCTATCTACCAATAGTCTATCTTTCTCACGAGTTATGTCGATGTCCGATTTTATGCTGGCGGCATTATTATTATATCGCCAAGTGAGTTCCGCTCACGCTTTATTGAGTTTCCCTAAGTCTATCAAAATTCTCAGTCCTATTTTTTGTAATCGTTAACTTATACTAATCGTTTTTTTTGTCAGACAATTCTTTACAAGATGGAATCACAGAAAAAAAAAATTAACCTCTACAGAGATTGCAGAGTAATATTTACCTAGAACAAAAATTATCTTGACGTGTTAAGATTTACCCACCACCACATCGAAAATAGTTCCATGTCAACTCTATTGAATCTTGTTTTGTTTCGATGCGAAAAAATTCAACTTTATCTACTTGAAAATTACCCGCAACAAAAATTCACTTCTGTTTTTTCTGTGAACAATCGATGGTTTTTTTAATCATTTTTATTGGTGAGCTCATTAAGAAGCTTATCAATAAAGTTCTGCAGATATAAACTTTGTTTAGACTGGTGCGAGGCTCTCGCGATTTAAAGCCAGGAATGCATTATGCATTCGAAATGTAAATAACGAGTGTAAGAGAATGGAGTGGCGTTAAGACTTTGATAAGAACGTGATGTGCGAGAGCTTGTCAATAATCCTGACACATTGTTTCTTATTGTTTAAATTCTTAGCAAAGTATCAGGTTGAAACTGCTCTCTTTTTGGAATGCTTAACATCTCTCGAGATAAGTCCGTTAGCGATAAAACACTTGCCATCTATAAATCTCTCTTAGCAGCAGAAGATTCTATTTCTGTTTTCCTTTTCACTATAATATATCCTGAGACTTCTAATGTGGTCAGCTAAATTATGCTCCAGTTATTCCTGGGTAGCTTGGAGTGATTCTCAGTAGTACCTATTTGTAGGAATGTTGACACATGAAATGCTCAAAAATTATATAAAGATCACGTTTTCATTTTCTCGTTGCTTAGTCATCGAAATCGAAAATATGAGCTAATTCAGGAAATAAACCAAAAAATATTTTCAGAAAGTCTTCTGTTGTGAGATTAATGAAAATAAAGATTGACACTTTTTTAAGCAAGGTCACTATTTTGAACTATTTTGAACTTTTGAAACTTATTCGCTAGATTGGTATTAATAGCCGGATTTTTTTCGGTACATACAGACACTGTCTTTGAGATTAGCGAATTTGTAATCTTAAAAAGAATTAGAGAAGAACATCTTTAAAAAACCTTATTGGACGCTATTCAATTGAAAAATAAGGGCAAATAGAAGTTATCCCATCTGAACAAAAATTTGGTTGAAACTTAATTAATTCTTCAAATGCAAACACCAACGATGAAAAGGAACCATCTTTTGAATCACATCAGTCAAAATATTTACTGGTTGAATTCAGTGATCAATTTCTAGTCATTTTAGTGAATCAGTGAAACCTCACTTTACACGGTGTTAAAGCCCACTTTGAATAACATTAACTCTGAGGGTGTAATACAGTAAATGCAAATCCTTCTGGAAACCCTTTTACACATCCATCCAGTCATAATAGCCATTTATACTAATTATTCTAACGGGCGGAGTACATTTTTCGCCTCTAGAGAATGTTTAACGAGGCCCTAAAGAAATCCATCCTTTTCCCTTTCACCGTTAGCAACCGGCAGAAACGTCATTAATTACCATGTACCGATCTTTCCTGGATCCTCTGGCAATCCTGCCGCGGGTGAAAAGCAGACCGATACATACACGCATCTCTATATGCATATGAACATTGAACATTGAACATTGAACATCATATCCAGGGTCGAGGTGATCCAGAACGAGAGGAACGTTCAACGTACCTCAGCTCGTGCGTTGCTAATGCACTTCATCCAATTGCTGCGTGATAACCATAATCACATGGGTACTGCGCCAAGGCAGGTATACCCATATGAACAACACTTATGATTATATACGCCGATGGGTAGGAGTATGTGAGAGATCGCGAGTGATCGCGAGCAGAAAGCTGATCTTATTAGCTCAGGGTGAAGCAGGTCATCCTTCTTACGCCAGCTCTACTATCATTCACTTTTTCGGTGCAGTAACTTCACTTCAGTGTTAGAAATAGAAATTATGAAAGTTTATAAGCAAACAGAAGATGCCCATATATCTGTGCTCTGTGGGAAGTGGAGCTTCTTTTTTCGCTTATCGTTTTGCATTTTCAAACTTGGAGGAAATGTGAAAGCTTATTTAACTGCACCTGTTAATTATTCTCTGCTTACGAATATGTACAACATGTTAGGATAAGTACCAATTAAACAATAGGGTTCTGAATCAAAAAGTGAAAGGTGGTTCTGTATATAGAGCATATTGAAAATTCTATTTTCGATTTCGATTTAAAAGTTTGTGACACTGCAAACATATGGCGCAGTTTGGCAAATGGAGTATGTTTAAGTAGAAAAAGACGACAAGGTCAGACAAATTTAGGCAGAACGGATTTAAACTGAAATTTAACATTCACTCATTTTAATTCAAATTACATTATTTATTTTAATTCAAATCACATTATTTATAATTACAGAATTTTAAATGAATACATTTCTACTTCCCGTGTGGAAAAATTTCGTGGCAGTCTTGAATCATGCTAAAGCCAGTACAGTTTTTCTCAAGCCTGTCTATTCACGCAACACTAGACTGGCGCTACACTGGTGCTGTCTAGTTTTGCTACGTGTTTGATTCAAACCTTTCTGCTGTCTAGTCCCGGTCTTGGCGCTATCTAGGAGTTCGTTACGAATTTGAATATATAAAGATTGTCCATATTTTAGCTAGTTTCTAGATAGAATCACGGTTGAGACTTAAACAAAAATTACAGTGGTGAATTCAGAAAATAATCATTTTTGAATAAAAGATTTAAGAAATTACAATACACAATTGCAAAAATGCTCAAGCAATAATTCACGGTACACTATTACATATTTAAGATAGTAAACAATAATTTTTTAAGGTGATCGAAATCTTAATACAAGAAATGTATTCTTAAAAACGATTTTTTTAAAGAATGTTTAATAACATTTTCTTTCAATTGAATTACATAGAAAAGTTATAGTATAGTTATAATAAATTTATATTGAATTTATACAAATTTTATTATGTATAACACTATTCCTAATATTGATGATATTCCAGAAAATCAAATATGATTATAAATTATTTATTTAATTTATTTTAGTTATTTATTTGTTGCGTAAATGATAATGAGGCCTAACGTATT
>CAKNWT010054349.1:0-10660 GCA_932066315.1 Andricus coriarius | reverse complement strand
CCGCAAAAAATGAAGCCCATTCATGAAAAAATTGTGAAAATGTGCATTTGTTCATCAAACTTGTTTATATAACTAACAATGATTGTCCTTATGAAAAATATTGCAGCAAGGAGTCTTTTGCAAAACATTTTGAGTCGATTCCGCAAAAAGTGAAGCATATTCATGATAAAATGGTGAAAATGTGCACTTGTTTCTAAAAATTGTTTATATAATTGATAATTTTTGTAATTATGAAAAATATGATAGCAAGCAGTCTCTAGAAAGACATTTTTAGTTCATTTCGCAAAAAAATAGGCCTTTTAATGAAAAAATGGTCGAAGTGTGCATTTCTTCATAAAAATTATTAATATAGTTAACAGTTGTTGTGATTATGAAAAAATATGACAGCAGGGAGTCTTTGGTAAAACATTTTAAGTTGATTCCGCAAAAAAATGAAGCCTATTATTCATGGGAAAATGGTTAAAGTGGACATTTGTTTATAATAATTGTTTCAATAGTAGGTACACAGCAGTTATTCTAAACTTAGTGTAAGTGCACATTATTATCTGTCATATTTCATACAAAATTTATGGATTGAAAATAGCTAATCGTTGCGAATCACGAGAAAATGTCTTATTGGGCATTATTTTTAGCTAGTCATTACATTAATTTATGATATGTTGTAATAAATTTGAAAATGCTCAAAGAAATGGTATCACCGAAAAATTAGACAAAAAAAGTTTAAAGCTACTTGTCAAATAACAAATTTTTGACTAGTCAGAGTGAAATATTCGCAATCATTCGTTATACCAGGAAGATTTACGGTAATTTCTAAAAAAACATCAAAATCCGCTAAGGATTGTACTCCCGGTCGATTTTTGTCCAAAAGGTTCTTTTTTCCACTGCACCACCCCAAACTCACTCATAATCCTGACTTATTATGGCTCTTGGAGGTTCGTTTTGGGTTCTATAGGAAACCCGTAAACGCATTTCTTGGCCAAATGAATAGAACAATATTTTTACCCTCCCTTTTCTTCTCTCAAATCGCATCTGTAAATTTCTGAAATATAATTCAATTACAATTATGTCAAACTACTTTCTAGAAGCTTCATCTTGAGTTTATTAATTTTTCCTGGGGTTTAGATGGACAGTTCTTCGGGTTTTCGGGTCCGATCGGGCTGACGGGTATGTTAAGCTGACGTAACCACACGTGAAAATAACATTGAATAGAGTTATGACCTGTATGATAATTAAGGGCTCTCTGAGGGGCCTCCATAACTACAAAAACAAATCTTCCAAAATAAACCCCTAACACTCAAAAGCTACCCTTAATACACATTATGCAAACGTCGTAAATCTGACTATACCATATTCAAGGACTCATTTAGGGCTTTCTAAAACCACAACAACCATTTTTCCAAAATCCATCCGCAACCCAAAAAAACTATCCGTAATGTAATTTTCTCAAACGTACATCTGACCATACCATATTCAAGGGCTCATTTACTGCTTTCTAAAACCACAAAAACAATTTTTCCAAAATCTTCCAGCATCATTACAAAAAACTTATCTTTATAAAAATTATGCATGCGCTGTAAAACTAACCCCTATCACTCAAAAACTACCGCTAAACTGCAGTTACATATTTAGAACCAGAAAAAGCACCCATTTTATTAAAACAACCCCTAATAATCGAAAGTTATCCCTAATATAAAATGACAATTTTAGCGGGAAAATGGATACATCATTTTTGGGATTCAAAATACTAACGAACAAATTTCCGAAAATCCACTTCAAAAAAGTAGAGTATGCATTTAACAGAGCATTTCGTGTATTTGAAAATTAATTCCTAACACCGATCCCAGTGACCAATATTAAAAACTGTTGTTAAAGCCCTGAGTCTCCCTTTAATAATTCTAAAGTTTCGAATACATGTTTCGACAGCATTTAATTTGTTCTGTAAATTAAAGTGATGTTTTTATAGTCTTATAAGGAGAGACCGCCAATTGTGAATTTTAGTTTCGGCTTATAATTTTTTGAATGACGGCTCATTAGCTGAGTATTAATTTTCCAAAGAAGTTATATGTGTCTTTATGTCGGTTTCGAGAAAATCGACTTTGAAATATTCGCCACAGGCCTTATAAAGTTTGGCATGTACCTGAAGTTCCGAACGTTCAAATGAGCGAAATATTTTCCCCCATTTATATTTTACCAATAAATATTGTTCCAACTGCAATTTAAAATATGCATTATTATTCTGTTTCAATAATAAATTATTTCCAATATAAATAAACAATCAGTTCATTACTTTTTCTAGTTTACAAAGTCATCAGGGCAAAATTTTGTTCATTTGAACGTTCAAAACTTCAAGCACATGAGTTTGGCGAAAAACACTTCGAATCGGCCGGCAGTTCAGACAGTAGCGCTTCCGCAAATAATGCAAATAATAATTTATGTAATGCCTATTTTCACAGAAAAACGGGCTTTTAAACTTTATTATGTTAGCTTGCCCGTAAAAAAGGCATTTAAAGAATTATTATTTGCATAATTTTTTAAGATTATTGAAGGATAATATATTTATGAACATTTTAATAAATAAAAGCGCAAGCACCGGGAATCGAACACGTAATCTTACGTATATGAAGCCGAAGCGTTACGGCCCGAGCTAGCGGCCGATTGGAAGTATCTTTCGCCAATCTCTATATGGCCTGTGGTAAATAATTCAAAGTCGATTTTCTCGAAAACGACGAATAAGCGCGTATTACTACTTTGGTAAATTAATAGTCAGCTAATGAGCCCCCATTCAAAAAATTATGAACCAAAACTATAAAATGCATAATTGGCTCTCTCCTCTTGTTAGCATGTGATTAATAGTTCTTCATTAATTAAAATAAAATTCTCAATAAAAAAATAAAATTAAAATTTTGGGCTTGCTTACTTCTTTCAAAAAATCAATTTTCTTGTGCAGGTGCTAGCTTACATTAAGCTAGCATCTCCACTGTCTAAAATCACAAAATAATAAAAATTCAATTCCACCAAATTTTGGACTTTTTTGGGGCTCCTGAATCCACAAAAAGCAGTCACTAAAAAACTATCCTTACGTTTCGAAGTCATACCTTATAACAAAAATTCAAAATTTCGAATAATGAAGAACGCTAAATTTGTGGAAATCATTTGGGCTCCTCAAAAATACCAACATAGTGCTGATGTTTGGGCACAAAAATATCAACTCCGATTTTTCGGCTTCAACCATTAACACCGAAAAACAACCCCTTTCTACCACGTCAATACGACTTTGTAAATAAAAATCTTTTTCGGAGTTTTTCAATGTCAACATAGTCTGATTTTGGGACTCCTCAAAAGTACCAACTTCGATTTTAGGGATGCAACCCTTGACTTCAAAAAATAACCCCTCTGTACCACCACAATACGACTTTCCAAAAAAATAATCTTTTTTAATGTCACCAGTCTCTGACTTTTTGGCTCCTCAAAAATATCAACTCCGATTTTCGGGCTCCAACCCTTAACATTGAAAAGTATACCCTTTTCACTGTACAGGTATGACTATGCCAAAAAATGTACATTTCAAAATTTATCAATGCGCATTTAGACAGCTTAAAAATTGGCCGACCAGCGGCCCCTTAGTGCATATTAGTGTCAGTCTCAATAAAAAGATGAATGATTTATGTATATATTGTCAAAAGTGAATTTGTTTATACGTCTCTTCCACAAAATAAATATTTCTTTACCATCGAAATCACCTGCAGCCATCTGCAAAATAAATAACTTTTTGGAAGGTTTAAAAAAAGCACGTGGTCGTGCGCATGCTCGTTGAATCTTGTGTCACTGACAGCTGACTTCCCGCGCAAGCTTTGAGCGGAAGAGTGGGGATGGTGAGAACGACCTTCCCCTCGTATAGGGGAGCGGCAACTGTTCGTATAATTTTTTTTTTACGAGGGCTGGTGAAAAATGTTCTTATAACACACCGAGAAGGGTCTGCACCTCTCGGTAGTGTGGGGATGCTGATGTCATCTCTGCAATGATCTTAATATATATAAATATACATGAAGATCTTAATTGATCATTACAGTGATGCCATCAACGACCTACTAAAAAAACACCACCCTTTACTGCCAACCCATGTCTTCGGAACCGCTTTTGCATTACTTCAAGGACGTGGGGGTAAGGCCATTTCGCCGTGCTTCGGCGCTGTTCTTCTTGTGCCAACTTGGACTTCCTCTAGGCTTCTTCCTGGACCTGCCCAGCCATGATGTACGCATCTTCGTCATAAGTACGACAATGTCGCACAACGGGCTCGTCGGCTTTCGACATCATGGCTGGGTGAAGCTACTTATTCATGTCTTCTAGGAGGCTTCCTCGACGGGGCTGCCTCCCTGAAAGGCAAACATTTCATTGACCCCGGCAGATGGTCAGTCCGGGGCTTCTCACTATGTGCAGCGCAGAGGAAGCACTGCGAAGTGCTGGTGCACTCCGCAGACTTGTGACCCTCCTTGCCGCACCTCCAGCATCCTTTGGCCCTATCTGGGCCCTTGCAGCCCGCTGCCCTATGACCAAAGCCAATGCAGCGGTAGCACCGAATGGCCTCCATTTTCCTGCGTAAGCGACAGGACACCCACCCCACCTTAAGGTGTCCCGCGCTTACCAAGCTCGCCGCCATTTCTTCGGTCAGTTCCACAAAAGCCTTCAGAGTTCCTCTGACGGCCCTCTTTGTGAGACTGACCCTGATCTCACCTACTGGCTGCACGCCAAAATGTCTTCTGACGGCAGCCTCGACCTCCTCCGCGTCTGTTGTTGTGTCGAGGTCCAATACCTCGACCTCGGTCCGAGGGACCACCTCCCTCACCCTGCCACCTTCACCCATCACCTTCTTGATCGCAGCGGAAAGCTTAGATCTGCCTTCCGCTGCAGGCCCTACTTCTACAAGGACCTCTCCGCTCCTGGTTTCCCTGACACCCTTGATTGTTACGCCAAGGGAATCAGGTCTGACCTTTCGCTTGAGGTCCTTGAGAACCTCTGCGTAGCTCGAGCCTTCAGCCGGTTTGATTAAAACCGCTTCAGGCCGAGCTCGCCTCTTTCTCTCCTTCTCAATAGATTGGGTTGCCTGTGTAGGCATCCCCTTCTCGTCCTGTTTGGGTGTCGAGGTCGTCGGCGCTGTAGGGCCACGTGTTCTCGGCTTGGAAGGACTCTTCTCGACTAGACTCAAAGTGGCCTCCCTCTCTCGCTTCCTAACACGGGAAGTGGGAGCTGCCACGGCTTCTTCCGTCTGAGTCCAGCTTTCGTCCGTCTTATTCTTTGCCTTCTCCTTTCGGGTCATGGCCCTCGTTCTGGCAGTTCGTCCAACATTCTCAATCAAGTCCCTATGAAGCCCTTCGGTCGTCATAGAGTGATCGAGTAGTTCGTCCACGAGTCGCTCCGCTCGTTCCAGCCCGTCCCTAATTGGAAGCCACATGTTCCTCTTAGAGCTGCTGAATTCCGCCATTTCCTTGATGGTGCCACGCAACTCTTCAAAGAGACGATACGTCTCTGAGCCATTTCTGCGATGTCCATCTTGTTGACGGACACTTCCACCTCCGCTGTCACGTCCAATGAACCTCCTAACTCCTCGCAGACGCTCCTTTCGAAGTATGTTGCCCCCCCCCCCCCCACAATCCATGGCACCGGCACTGACCACCAGGGCTTGCACCCGATCGGAATCAGTGGGGAGATTGCTACTCCCTTGGGGTATATTGTATTTAACATACCGACTCATGACTGGTTTTAATTCGGGGTTCCTTCCCCTAGCTGGTTTTTGTCCGCCCCGGGTATTTGATTTCCCCGGTACCACCGATATCTGGGAGGCGTTCTCCTATCCGCAACCTGGGGAGGCGTCCGATGGAGGACCAGCAAACTCCACACGGGACTGTTCGTATAATGGAGCGGTTGTATAAGAGAAGGTCGTATAAGGGAGCGCGTAGTGTATAGTTTACTGAAGCATAACTGGAAAGTCAAGCAAAGCACGTTAAAAGAAGGTACCTCAAACACTAAAATATTGCTCAAATACTGCATTTGTTCATAAAATTTGTTTATGACAATTAAATTTGTAATGAAATAGGAATATAGATTACTAAAGTACCACTAGAAAGCTTAACGAAGTACGTTAACGAACTGAAACTCTTAACAATTGCTCAAACTGCCAATTTGGTTATAAAATTTCTTTATAACCATCACAAAATTGTCATGAAATGACAAAATAGTTTACTGAAGCATCACTGCTAAGTCAAACCAAGCATGTTTAAAAAAAAGTACCTCAAACTCTCAAAAATGGTTTAAACTGCGTATTTGCTTATCAGATTTGTTTATAACAATAAGGAATACATTTAGTTTAGTGTTTTAATATTTGTGTAGTACTTTAAGTAGGATTGGAAACGAAAATCACTTTATAAATATTTAAACCATTCAAAAATCACCTACGATTGTTTATAACAATACAATTTGTGATAATAAGTTATTAATGTATAATAAACTATTGAGTTATGCTCCCTCAATGTTTATTTATCGATTACACACTAATAACAGTCATTTTAAATTAATTATGTGTTATTAAAGCAACCATATCTTAAATTTTTCAATTTGTTTTCAACTTTATGTTTAAATGAAGTAAAAAAAACATCGTTTCAAACTCAGCAAAATAAATACCTTTTTTTAAAGGTACACTAGAGGAATATTTTTTTGATTCTTCTAACACATCTTGAGAATGCTGGAAATATCAAATATTGGAAAAATTTCAATTTTTTAAAGAAAATGTTTTTTTTAATTAAAAAAATTTCTTATAATTTTTTTATGTGTAAATAATTCCAAAGACACATTTAAACTACACGAATTCATTTTAAAATGTTTAAAGAATATCCGAGAATTTTTTCAAGTTGATCGGACCCTGTTAAAAATGTTCGGAAAATTCCGACACATTTAGGATACTAAAGTAACTGAAATTTACGAAAGTTAGGTTGCTGAAAACGAAATTCAGTATCTTTTATAGGAAATGTTCTAAATTTTTATTAACATTCAGAAAGCCACATCAAGCAGATAGGGTGCCTTCCTTCTATTAGCAGAAACTTTTCAAAAATATTGGGAAGAATGAAAAAGGTGGGGGTTTCCAGAAAATCTTTTTAAATTTTTTTCATCAAATTTTGGGAAGATAAAAAACAGTATTTTCTGGAAAACCCCACCTTTCTTATACTTCTCAGTATTTTTGACAATTTTCTGCTAACAGAAGGAAGGCGTTCTATTAGCTTTATGCGGGCAAAATAATTTTTGTGCCGCTAGAATTTCTTTAGTTTCTAAAAATATAATTTTTCTCGCAAACATTGCAAGATTTCGCAAAAGAGCAAGGGGAAATTTTCATAGAACTTTTTTAGACGTGCAAATCGACTTCTTTCCTACAACGTAAAACATTCGTTCTAGTTTACATATTTTTTTCCATTCGTCCGTGCATAATGTTTATTGCGTATGAATAGATTTTATACATACATACATACATACATACATACGTAGAGCATCCATAGATATTAAAAAGAAGATTTTACCTGACAATATCTGAGATATTAAAGAGCAGAATCTAAGATATTTAAAAAATATTTTTTAATGATGCAAAAATTAGCTGTAAAGCGTGCCAATTTCTATAAAATCCAAAAGGATTTTGCATCGCAGTCCTCTGTTTTTGATATCCGAATCCTCGAGCATTGATAATAATACGCTGTTCAAGGCTAACACAAGTGATGCCTGTAGCGCCAAGTCCTCATTTTCTTGAGAAAATTTTGATATCCATATCCAAAAACACTTAATCCATTTTCCGCAAAAATTTTCAACGCAATATATATCCGAAATACCACAACACACACGACGAATGCTTAAGATACGGGGGCTTTTTTAATATCTTAGATATTAAGGGTTAATATCACACATTTTATTCTTTCAATATAAAGAGAAATTGCCTTTATATATCTTGTATATTGAATAGAAGATATTATATATTATACCGTAATATCTATATATTATGGTTAAATATCAAAGTTTTCAATATCTACTTTTCAATATCTTTTTTTCTCCGTGTATGAGCTAAGTTTATGTGTAAATTACTATATGTATCTACTATCCGTTCACTTGACAAAGGCCCCTCCAAAACAGCTGTACATTTTTGTAATTTACTCGTAAAAGAAAAATCGCATAGAAACACAGCTTATACGATCATAAAGCTTACTTTATTGCGCTTAAGAAAAGTCCCCATTTGTTTATCTACAAAAATTCGTTTGGAAAATATCCTTCGCGGAAAGATGAAAACCGTGGGTTTTTCGCGTCACTCTGTCCTTGCTTGATTTTTGATGACGACAATTTTGAACTGAACAATGTAAAATATTTGAAAATAAATCATGTAGATGCATTCATATTTTGTCTATACATACGTAAAAATAAAATTGCAATATATTAATAACAATTAATGTAAAATGCATTTGAACATGACTATGCTATCTCTTGTAATATACGTAGTGGAGAGTTATATTTTGTCTTAAATTGCTTGGAAAATTTAAACAAATACAATCGAATAACAGTTCGGAATAGCAATCTTAAAACCTATTAAATAATAACAAATAATCCTGGAAGACCGACGAGTAGTAGTGTGGGTGTGAGACAGGGGGTGACTCGCCATACAAATGCGCTATGTCAGTTTTGTGAAGGACTGCAGAAAATGAAACACTAGCGCGACGCCTTATTATACGCGCTTTATTGGATGACGAGGTTTTTTAGCAGCCTTTGAACAATACTCAGGGAGTTTGAAAATTGAGATGGCGAAACCCCTGGTTTTAATTTAGGTCTCTTGTACCATTCTGACTGCAAGAAAATCATTATTTTACAATTACAATTTACTTTAATACTTAAATTTATAATAAATTAATGTAATTGTACATAAATGTCGAAACTCAGCGATAATTCAAAACTGTAATTAATGTTACTTTGACATTTTTCTTAAAGATAGTAAGGGTCTTGAAATATTTAAAAATTTTCAAAAACTATTAAAACTATAATTTTACACACTATCACAATAATCTAAGAGTTCGGCAACAAGAACAATATATCAAAATTTAAAAATCAGTGTAGACATAAATCCGTCTGAGCCATTCGATTATTGTTGGTTAGAGGACATCGGTGTAAACAAATCGTAATACTTACCGCCATAACCATTCCATCAGGAGCTAAAACTTCCCTTTTCCAAATTATCTGATCCTTTAAAAAGTGATCTTCACACACTACATGTCCAGGGCTCGCAACCGATTACCTTGTAGTAACTTAGTTACTTTTTTGATCCGTGGTTACTAACAAGTAACTTATTTTATGAAAAGGTTACTTTCGGTTACATTTTTTGCCCGGAATAACGAAATCAATTCATTCATTAATCGTATTATTTAAAAACTTGTGAAAAATTTAAAAATTCAAAGTTTTCCAGTAAATTTGACACTTTAGAGCCGGGAAAATTAGAGTATAACAATAAAATAATATTTAGTTCGTATGTAAGTTGTATAAAAGGGACTATCAATTGAATTACTATGAATCCTGATAAAAATGGCAATGTAGCTAAAATTGTTAGTTTTTAAATAAAAATTTTAATATTTGTTGTTGAAATAACGAACTATGTATTATATTTTTAGATGAGAATTTATCTTCTTTGGTTGAAATTCGGTTAAAAGTTGAACAATTTTTGTTAAAACTATATTTTTTTGTTGTTGAAGATTCATCATTTTCGTTCAAAATCCATCTTTTTGGTAGAAAATTACTCTTCTTGATTGAAAATCACCCTTTTGTTTAAAAATACATAATTTTATTTTAAAACTAACCTTTTTGATTATAAATGTACTTATTTGGTTGAAAATGCCTCTTTTTCGGTTGAAGATTCCCCTGTTTTTGTAAAAAATTCAACTATTTGGTTGACAGATAACTTTTTTTGTCAAAAATCCATATTTACGGATTGAAAATTCAATTCTTTTTAAAAAATTGGTCTTTTTCGTTTAAAAACTCAACAAGTTGGTTGAAAAATAACCTATTTTGTTGAAAAATCGTCTTTTTTGAATGAATTATATTGTTTTTGACATTAAGGGCCGATTCCACCAACCGTGATTAAATTTTAATCCTTGATTAACTTTATTTAATCAGTACATTGTGTTCCACCATCTTTTAAGGAGGTACGGTCGTGCATACTATCTGCAAAAAGTTAGTCCTAAATCTATGTCGGAAAATAATACTGTTTGAGTGATATAAGTTTTATTAACCCTTAAATGGATACTGCGTACCTTATTTACGTCGCAGAAAGACAAAAATTAAAGTCGGCGTCAAAAGTACGCGACTCTCATTTTGAAGACTTGCAGCTCGTTCAAAAAAAATCGCAGAAAATTTTGGCCAGGTAAACGTGAAAGCTTAAGGTCTCCCGAATTGAAAGATATGTGTATTGTTGTTCTGAAAAATCTTTTACGGTAGCGCTGATGTAAAACGTGCCAAAAAACAAGGTTTTTGCGGCAATTTTTTTAAGCCTCGACTTTCGAGGCTTCCCAAACCGAGCTGGACGTCTTGAAAAATCTGAAAAAATGCACAGACCATCCTTAAGGTGTCCAGAATGCAACGCAGTTTTCCAAAT
>CAKNWT010054314.1:0-16727 GCA_932066315.1 Andricus coriarius | reverse complement strand
AAAAAAAAATGTGTGCAAACGTTCACATTCAGGGGTTGAAATCAGCCCTTCTACTTTTTTGAGTCTTTTACTTTTTTAAGAGGTAAGTTTGTTTTTTGTTAATGTTTTTTACATAAAATTGTTCTAATTGATGCTGTATTACAATATTAGCGTGAATTGTAAAAACACTTACCCTCTAGAGTATTATCATTTAGAAAATCTACCCCTAGAATGCTTCGCCATATGACATATATGTATTTTAAGATTTTGGACTTTGTTGCTGCAAACATCTTGTTTTGTTATTAAATTCTATTAAGAATCATCAGTGTTATTCTAAATAACTCCTAAATTACGTGTCATCTACCCCTATAATATTAACAATGAATAAGAAATATATTTATTAATATAACATTTCTGTAAGTAAAGGATTAAAATATTTGGTTTGGACAATCAATAGTAATATAACTGATTTTTTGCTAACGATGGCACTTGTTCTTATATTAATAAACCCTTGTTATGTAAAAACGATATGTGTAACGGTAAGTGCATGTGTTTGCAATTTTTCAACGGAAATATGTACATGCCTGAACCTAAATAAAAGTTCTTTAAACAGTTCTGTTATATGTATCATCATTAAAATCGTCTGCTAAACAAAACATAAAACGTTTTTTAGGGGTAGTTTTCACATAACAAGGGTATATTAATATAAGAACAAGTGCCATAGTTAACAAAAAATCAGTTATATTATTATTGATTGTCTAAACCCAATATTTCAATCCTTTACTCACAGAAATGTTATATTAATAAATATATTTCTTATTAATCGATAATATTAGAGGGGTGGATGACACGTAATTTAGGGGTTATTTAGAATAACACTGACGATTCTTAATAGAATTTAATATCCAAACAAGATGTTTGCAGCAATAAAGTCCAAAATCTTAAACTACATATACGTCATATGGCGAAGCATTCTAGGGGTAGATTTTCTAAATGATGATACTCTAGAGGGTAAGTGTTTTTACAACTCACGCTAATATTATAATACAGTATCAATTAGAACAATTTTGTGTAAAAACAATAAACAAAAAACAATGTTACCTCTTAAAACACTAAAAGACTCAAAAATGTAGAAGGGGTGATTTCAACCCCTAAATGTGAAAGTTTGCCCAAAATTTTTATTTATTTTTTCATAGTCTGGAATCCTCTGTTCACCCGCAATGTAACAAAAGAATCGGCGCCAGACACCAACCTAACTCCCCTTGTAAGTAGGTCACAACTAAATTAGTCACAACTGGATTAGTCACACCTATGTTAGTTACAACTAAGTAGTGTACAACTAAATTAGTCAAAAATGAGATAGTCACAACTGATTTGGCCACGTGCCACGACATTATTGACATAACACCGTGATATTTTTATTTTTAAAGAATTATATTAGGATTTTTAAGAAACGGCCCGGTCGAATATACGTACTATGACATCTTTTTTTTTTTAGAAGCTGCATAAAGATCTTGACCTTTCCCCCCAAATGAATTAGAAACAAAACTTACCTTAATTTCTTTTCTGGACATTGCCTCTCTCATTTTCTTTTCCCTCATCACCTTTGCCGTCTTTTTATCCCTCTTCTGATTCTTCAGCAAAGTTTTGTACAAGCCTGCCTGTTTTTCCACCTTAAATGTTGGTTTTCCCTTGACTTGTCTCGGGTTACTCGTTATTCCTTGATAAGATTCAGCCTGAAAAAAAATATTAATTAAATAACTTCCGCAAAGTTCTAAACAAAATTAATAAAAAAATCAAATAATCAATTTAATGAGTTTCTAACCGAATTTTCGAAGCCTCCCGATTTTTCCGTTCTGGCTTGCTTAATCGGTGGTTCCTCTTTTCTGTCTTTACTTCCCGTCCAAAGAGGATTGTGCTCCCGACTTTTCGCGATTCGCTTTTGTTTGGCATTCACCATGACGCGATTTTCTATCGAAAACGCCACGATAGGTCTCTGAAAAAACATTATTGATATTAATCAATATTACATAAGGAACTAATTTATAATATAATTTTTATAATCTATGATATAAAATATAAAGTTATATTTATTTAGTAAAAAATGTACGAACCTTATTTTTTGTGAAAACATTTGGATTATTATTGAGGCTTCTTAAAGCTTTCAGAGCATCTTCGTGCATTGTAAATGTAACAAAACCATATTCTTTTGATTCTCCAACTCCATTGGCGTCTGGTTTTCTCAAATTCCGCATCACTCGTGCCTGAAAAGTAAATTAAAAAGTCAAAATAACTTTTAGAAATATTTTATATGAAACTAATAAATTTTAATTGCCTTTCTTAATCAAGCCTGCCCATTAGGGTGGGCCCAAAATACTACATTTTTGAAAATCGAAAGTGTTTAGTGCTGAGAAGTTGCTACGTATTAATACAAAGAAAAAACTCTAATAACTTTTTGAAATCAAGAATGGTTCTTCTACGGTGACGGAATGAGGTCAAACATTTTTTATTTTGAGAATTTAAAAAACTTTCCCCATGGGTACGAAAATTGTTCAATTTTTGTACAGTTTTTGATATGAAATGCTATTAGGAAATTAAAATAAAAAACTATGAAATGCTTTCGTTTGTACAGGAGAAACAAGCTACAATTTTCTTGTAGCTCAAAAAACTTCTTCTTAGACTTTTACAGCTGTTTATAAAAATTACAAACCACTAAATTCAAAAATTTTCAACAAATGTATCATGGAAAAATTACCATTATTTTGGAATGCATCAGGAAATTTTTGTTAATTCTGAAAATAAAAAAATGTTGACCTCATTGCAAAACCGTAGGATCATATTCGATTTTCAAAAATTTGGTATTTTCAGCCCACCCTCCTGTCCAGAGCCCAACTTACTTTAAAAAGTGAGCTATTTTAACCAAAAAGTGACTAATTTCTAACACAAAGAAGTGATTAAAAAGGTAAATTTGAACAAATTCAGAATAAATTCATTACTTCAGAGTAATTTAAAACAATTCAAGCTAAATTCAAAATAATTCAGCGTAAATTCAAAAGAATTCAAATGAATTGAAAAAAATCAAAACATTCCATTGATTTCAGTAAAGTTGGAGTGAATTTAGAAGAATTTAAGAGAATTCAAGATACTTGAATGAAATTCATAAGAATTTGAGTGAAATAAAGAAAAACAATGAATTAAATAAAATTCGAGTGAATTTATAGGAATTGAAGGAAAATCAGAAGAATTAGATTTTTTCTAAATTCAAGTAAATTGAAAACAATTAAAAAAATATATTTTAAAATTTCATTGAACTAATTAAATTCGAGGTGAATCTAGGGAAGTTCCAAGGCAACTCGATAGAATTTCATGAAATACTTGAAAATTGAAGGTGAATTTAAAATACTTCAGAGTGAATTAATAAAAAATATTTTTTTAATCCATTGAATTTAGTAGAATTGAGTGAGTTTATAAGAAGTAGAGTGAATTAAAAAAATCTTAGGGCGAATTCAAAAGAATGTAAAAGAATTCAGGGCGAATTCCATATGAATTCAAATCAATTGAATCCAAAGTTTATGCAAAATATATTGTATGAATTTCAGTACAATTTCAGTAAAATTTAAGTAAATTAGGCAGACTTTAAGGGAGTTCAAGAGACTTTAATGAAATTAATTATAATTTGAGTGCATAGAACAAAATTTAAAAAATAAAAAAATTCCATTCAATTGAGTAAAATGAGAGTGAATAGAATTCAAGGCAAATTAAGTAGAATTTAAGTGAATTGAGAAAAAATAATTAAATCAATTTCAAGTGAATCCAGAGAAGTTTAAGGGAAACGAGATGAATTCGATGAAATTCGTGAAATTCTAGGTCAATTTCTTCAAAATTCAAGCGAATTGAAAAAATTCAAAATATCTAAAAAGTTCCTCAAATTGATTAAATTTGGGGTGAATTTAGACAAAATTAAGGGAATTCAATAGAATTTGATAATAGTTATTTGTGATACAAATGCGCAAAATAGGTGATTGTGTGCGAGTGTGAATGTTGCAGCATAAGCCGGAGGCTCGAAGCATGAGCCGGTGGTTAGCGCACGAGCGAAGTGAGTGTCAAAACGTAGACGAGTGCTTCGAGCCGCAGGCGAATGATGCAATCACGCGAGTTAGCAATCATCTATGCGCACGTGTATCACACGCTATTTTTTGCAACGCCCGTCCGAAAAAGTTGTTTTAAGAGGAGTTAAGGAAAAACACTAATCTTGAAATCAAAGATTTTTAAATTTCGTAAACTATTTGTTTGAATACAAAAGTTTGAAAAAAAAAATTGTTGAAAAAAAATTTCTGAAAAATTTTTTGTTTGGAAATGAGATATTTAAAAAAAAAATTTGTAAAAAAAAAATTTTGAAAAAAAAATTTGTAAAAAAAAAATTTTGAAAAAAAAATTTGTTGAAAAAAAAATTTTCAAACAAAAAAATTACGACGGACGAAAACGGCTAAGAAACCTTAAAACAGAACTTCAATCATTAAAAGGTTTGTTCAAGTTAAATCGAAATTTATTTCAAGAAGATACCAACACCAGTGTTTAAAGTTACCTGTGCCAGTGCCTAAGGTACCTCATTTCGAAAGTGCGCATGCGCAGCTTTTTCACCAGTGCCTAAAGTAAGCCATCTTCAAACTGCGCATGCGCGAAAATTGTTTCGCGCACAGTCTGCTCAAATAAGGTCCTTTAGACACCATTTAGAAGCATGAAAAGGTCAACTTTTGAGGTGGGTGTTGCAAAAAAAATCATATAAATTCAAGGTGAGTTTAAAAGACTTTAGGGTGAATAAAAAAAAAACTAAAAAAATCCATTGAATTGAGTGAATTCAAAAGAATTCAAAAGAAATTAAAAGAGTTCAAGATAAATAAGAATTCACTTTGAATTCTAAATAAATTCAAAAAAATTGTAATCTAAAATACTTCATTCAATTCAGTAAAATTGGAGTGAATTTAGAAGAATTCTAGGAAATTCGAGAGAATTAAGTGATATTCACACGCATTCAAGATAAATTTAAAAAATAAAAAAATGCCATTTAATTGAGTAAAACGAAAGTGAACAAAATTCAGGGCAAATTAAACCGAATGTAAGGAAATTGAAAAACACGAGTGAGTTAAACAAAAATTCGAGTGAATTTAGTGGCACTTAAGGCAAGCGAGAAGAATCCGATGAAATTCATAAAAATTCTAGGTCCATTTTTTGAAAATTCAGGTGAATTGAAAAATATTGAAAAATATCTAAAAAGTTCCTTGAATTCATTAAATTTGGGATGGACATAGAAAAATTCAAGGCAATTCAATAGAATTTGATGAAATACCTAATAATTGTAGGTGAGTTTAGAAAACTTCAGGGTGAATTCAATTTTTTTTTAAATCAATTGAATTTAGTATAATTGATTAAATTTAGAATTCAAGTAAATTCAAAAGATTTAAAAGAATTTAGGATAAATACATAAGAATTCAGTTTCAATTCTAAATGAATTCAAAGGAATTTAAAAAAAAAAATCAATTTAAAATACCCCATTGATTTCAGTAAAATTGGAGTGAATTCAAAAGAATTCTAGGGAATTCAAGAGAATTCGATAAAAGTCATACGATTTCAAGATGAATTAAAAATAATTCAACAGAATTCAAAGGAAAACAAAATAATTCAAGAAAATTCAGAAATAGGTACTGAATACAATAGTGGTTAACCCTTGAGCTCTCCGTTTTCATTTAATGAAACAAAAGTGACAAAAGTGATACTAAACAAAAGTGATTATAAAAAGTAACTATAGTAACTTCATGTGAAAAAAGTGACTAAAAAGTTATTTGGGAGTGAAAAGTGATTCAAGTGACTGTGTGAAAGCCCTATCTTAATTCTTTTCGCATTGAAAAATTACACCATCTTTCAAACTTACTTCAGTAATAACCGCGTTTGGTCCAGAGTGATTTTTACACAGCTGCCTAAATTTCGCATCGTCGAGTGTGGGCGGTAAATTATGCACCACAAGTCTAACTCTCGAAACGAACATGTTTAAGTTTCGCAACATTTGTGATTTCCACCGTTCGAGTTGCAGCCGCTTTTCAATATCTTGCGCCGACACACCCACTGCAGCGCTGTGCCGAGCCAAAATTACTAGAAGGAAAAAAATAGTAACATATATCCAATAATTTACATAAATAGATTATTTTTCAATTATAATATAAAAAAATTAATTGAAAAACTATTAATAGATTGAGCAAACATACCTCCTTCTTTGACAAGAAACAAATTTCTTGAGTCCTTTATTTTCTCAGATTTAAAATTCTTTTGGTCCTCTACTTCGTTCTTATGAAGCGCACGATGTGGATCTAAAACTTGGTCGAAGAGTCGCAGTTCTGTTCCAGCTGATAAACATTTTTCAGCATCTTCCACGTTCTATAAAAGAAGGAATAGAAAATTATTTTTTATTTGACACAATTTTAAAGTAAAATATTTAATTGGAAGTTTGCTATTTATTGTTTCTGGGACATTTAGAAAAATGAACCTATTTTCCGATATATTTTTTTTCTGCAACAAATTAGATACATTTTAATACAAGATATTCGAGTTCTACAGATTGAGTTATCAGTGTCTACCAGACGAATGATTTTTAATTCCCCGTTTTCTCCCGGTCTGGTATTTATACTTATTTTTTAACTTTCCATGTTCTGATTCAAAATTTTAATTCGTTTAGAAAATTCTCTGTTCCATGTAAGAATTATTACAGTTCTTTCAGAAAATTCTTTGTTCCAAATCAAAATAGTAATTTTTTTCGAAAATTCACCGTTCCAAGTAAGAATTATAATTATTTTTAAAAATTCCTTATTCCAGATTTGATGTATAACTTTATCATTTAAAAAATTTCCTGTCCCAAATTATAATCATAATTGTAAAGAAGATTTTTGTATTGGCATAAGGGTCGATAATGTTTAATTGTTTTGTGTTCTACAATTAATTTAAAAACAAAACAAACAAACAAATATTTTTAAGTAAATTAAAGTTAGATTTTTTAAATATTTCGTCCCGAACTGACTCACTGGACTCGTCAGTAAGGCTATGTGAATCAACCCTACCTTATACATTTTAATTGATCTAAATTCATTATAATGTATATTAAAAAAACTTCATTTATAAGTTTGTAAATTTGATAAATTTGCAATGAATAATATAGTGCATTTCAACCACGGATAGGGGTTAAAACTTAATATAATCGATAAATTTTGATTTGATTTTTCAAAAACACAAGATATATATTTTAAACATGTCATCTAACTATAATCATAATTCTTTTTGAAATTTTCCTCTATCAGGTAGGAATTATAGCTCTTTATGAAAATTCCTTATTCCAGATCTGAATTGTAAAATTTTTTGAAAATTGTCTGATGAAATTTTGAATTACATATAACTGCGTCGGAGAACTTACTGTTCCAACTCAAAAATATAATTTCTCTCGAAAATTCACAGTTCGAAGTCAGAATTATACTTTATATTTCTTTTTTAAATCCAGGTGTAATTCAGAATCACAGATATTTCTTACAAAGATTTCAAAATTTAAAATAAAACGAAACAGACTCATCATAGTAGCCTCTAATACTACGGGGAAAAATCCATTGTGTCCTTTTTGAAAAAAGTCGATTTGTATGTTTAATAAAAAAAAGCAGTTAAAATAAATATAAATAAATCCCAATTGTCACTAGAAACTGCTTACAAGGTACTAAATTAATTATATTTTTTTCAGATCAAATTTACCGATATCTGAAACTTCAATTTACGATTTTATCCATGCACTTGTCAAATTCTAAATAAAATGTTTAAATTCAATAAGATTTTTTTTTCATACAACAGTTAAAAAAGCAATCGACATTTATTATCAGCTGCACTGCTTATTTATTACTGTCTCTTTTAACGTATTTGTTCTATTGAAATTTTGAAAAAAATATAGCAGATTACGATTAAAATCGTGGTCGATTGTGTTTACAATGTTTTAAAAAGACAAGAAAAAGTGTGAATCAGAAATTCACGATAATTTTCAAACCCAAGTATAATTTACCACGATTTTTATTGTAGTTTGCTGCATTTTTCGTCATTTTTTCAAACTTACAACCGAAAAATTACATTAAAAGCGCCAATAAAAAATAAACATCGCAGCGGATTATAAATATCATTTTACTTTATTAAATATTGTATGAAACAAAATATTTTTTTCAGAAATTAAAACAGTTTATTATTGAACTTGAAAAGTTCATCAATAAAATCAAATTTTTTGAGTTTGAAAATACATCATTTGTAATGTAAAACAATTTTTAGTGAAAACTATTATGTTAGATTTCTTTTGATTAATTTCCCGGTAAACAAAATTCACGGTATCCCAGTCAGGTAGACGCCATGATACGTTATGCACAAAAATTTGTATGTCTATTATTAGAACTTACCCTAAATTTAACGAAAGCAGTTCCTTTCGAATGCTCCGTAAGTGGATCTACGCAAACCAATGCGTAAAATACTGGTCCAAAGTGTTCCATACAATCTTTCAAATCCTCGTTTTTAGCTTGAAATGGAACATTCTTGAGAAAAACGGTCCTCCCTTCACTGACGTCATTCGAAACCCATCGAGGTTTCGATTCTTCCTCTTTAACAATAATTTTTTTTTCTTCCTGTTCTCCTTCATCTTCATCCTCATCTTCATCATCTTCTTCATCATCTTCACTTTTCACCGATTTTTCATCGTCCTCTGAATCACTATCATCTTTCACAGACTTCTCCTCATCGGAAATGACTTCTTCTTTCACTTCAACGACAGGGTTATTATCTTCAGCTTCCTCCTGTCCTTCCTTTTCTTCAGTTATGTCGATTTCCTGGTGTTTGACTTCCGGCGGAGCGCCAAATTTGCTTTTAGGAACTGCCCAGTCGACGATGATTTCCCTTTCCAGAAGGGGTTTTGAATTTGAGTAGTGAATGGCTTTAGCTGCATGTTGCACGAGTTCGAATTGAACGAACGCACAGCCAACGTTAGTTCCATCCGGTTTTGTTAGAATCCGAATGTCCTCGATGTTTCCGTATTGCGAGAAGTGTTCCTTTAAATTTTTTTCGGTAGCCTGAAACAAAAACACAATCAAGATTTGCGGCAGCAGATCGCCGTCAAGTACAATCAATGAAATTTCGCAGCTAACTGACCAACCATTAAAAAATAAGTTTAAGTGTGGCGTTATTTTATGCATTACAAATTTTGAAATTAGAACAAAAGGAGACCAATAAAAACAACCAATTTTCAACCTGAGTTGTGTCAATCAAAGAAAAAAATTCTCGGTCATTTCAAGGTTCAAACAAATTTTTCACGATCAATTAAATTTAAAAATTTGAACTCTTAAAGCTCAACATTTTTCCATTTGAAGTAATAAAAACTGAAATGCAAATTAAAATACTTAAAGTGGAACTCTTGATTTTTAAACTTTTAAAATTAAAGTTTAAAAATGTATTTATAAAAAAAATTTGCATTCGAACGCTCAATCATTTACACCTATACAATGAAAGCTATTACTAATATTATTTAATTAAAACATTTTAAATTAAATGCAGTTAAACTGCAAAATAAAATTGGCTTAACTTTGATAAATTGAACAGTTCAAAAATTCAAATTCAGTTCAAAACATTTAAATCCAAGTTAGCATTTTCAACGCTCTAAATTCAAGAATGAATCGCTAAATTTGTAAATTCTTAAAATTGTTTCATTTTAAGTAATTTTAAGCTAGTAATGTTAAAAATTGACTGATTAAAATTTGTATTTAAAGTAAATACTTTTTAAATTAGAAGTAAAATTGTTTCAATATAAAGTAGCTTCAAATCAATAATTGTACCATTGTTACTGATACACAAAATTTTCTTTTTAAATATTCTTAAATATTATCTTGAAGTTAGTTTTTCAAAATAAAAAATAATTTGAAATATCAAGAAAACTTTTTTATTATCTTATAACCTTTCAAAATCCTTAAAAAGCTTTAAAATTTTAATTAAAAAATATACATTTTGTTTTACATTTTTTGAAATACTTTCAAATTTTAAATTACTTTTGAATTCTTTTCAAAATTTCTAAATATCTTTTAAAATGAATCACTTTTTTTTCGTGCAAATTAAAAAAAATGTCTTAAAATCTTCTAGCCTCTTATTCACAATTTTGGTCATATTTAGAAGTGTTTTTGAAGATTCCCAGGGGGCACAAGCATTAAAGAACATCAGGAGAACGTCTAAAAAACGTCCTAAGTCAGCCCAAATAACGTTTCTTAAACATACAATATTCCAGAGATGTTTTAAGGAGTAATTTGGAACATGAAACTTTTCAAAACATTATTTGATCTGACTTAGGACAGTTTTTGAAACGTTCAAATAACGTCTTTTGACTTGTACGTCCAAGAAACGTGCCCACTGGGTTCTTCGAAAGTTAATTTTTGAAAACAATACAAAATTATTTTCAATTTTAACTTAAAAATTCAATTTTTTTGAAATAGAACAATTAAAATTTTAAAGTTCAAAGATTAAATTTAGCTCTTTGAAATTATAACGATTCAAAGTTTTATATTTCAAACAATTCAGTTTTAAATTGTTTAATTTTGAATATTTGATTTTTAAGTACTGGTTTTAAATGAAAAGACAAATACTGCTAAATATCAAATAATTGTTCTTTTTCTTAATTAAAAAATGTAAAATTGAATGGGTAAAAATCGAATATTTTAGATTGAAACAATATTTGAATAGAGTTCAAAATTTAATAAAAGCGTTCAATGATGATTCTATTGATATCTTTTAAAATTATTCTAATTTTTTTTAATCCTGCAAAATTAAGCAAAATTTCCTTAAAATCTTCCATATTCTTTTTGACAATTTTTGTAATCTTCGGAAATCTTTGTAAATATCCTCTGAAAAGTAGTTTTTTGAAATAAAAAATCATTTTCAGTTTTCCTAGAAATCTAAAGGAATATTTGTATTTTTTTGAAACCTTTCATAATTCTGAAAAGGCATACAAAATTTTTGTTCGAACTCTGCAAAAATCTACATATAGTTTTGAATCATTTGAAATCATTTCAAGTTTTAAATTAATTTTTTTTTAACTTCTAAATATCTCTTCAGTTTACTCGAATTCTTTCTAAATTAATAAGCGTTCAATTATTATTTTACATAAACATTCGACTACTTATAAATTAAGATTTTTTTAAATAGATGAATTAAAGTTGTATACAGAAACAATATTTGGATAGAATTTGAAATTTAATAAAGGCGTTTAATTATGAATCTATTAATCTGAAGTTATTTTAAAATTGAAAAAGTTTATTTGGTTTTAATTTAACGTTTACATTTGATTAACTAATAAGGCTTTCTAAATGAAACAATCCAATTTTTAACTTTAAAATCTATAAATTCTTTAATTTTGCACAGATTCAGAATCGACTTGTAAAATCAATTATTGTTCATTTTTTATTACTCACAGAACAGTCCAATTTTTAAAATTACTAAATTATTTGTATTTACAGTTGATCAACTAAAAGCGTTTTTGATCAAAAATTTTCAATTTCAAACGCTTTCAATTTGTAATTGTATAAGTCTTCAAAACTGCATTTTAAAATACTTTAAATCAAAAATGCATGCTTAAAAATGAAGATCAAAAATGGAAAAATTGTAAAGTAAAAGATTTTAGAATTACGCATTGTAAATTGAATGATATTATAATTAAAAATGTTAACAACTGAACTTAACACTTGCAAAAAATTGAAATCAAACTTATTTAAAATTTGTAAATAATCTCTCAGAAAGGAGAAAAGATAGAACGATTGTTTTAAATTGCATTATACCATCATGTGATATGAGATTTGTGTTATTTCAAGTGATTGAATAGATTTTTTTCTAAAAAATTGTAAAATTTGTAACATGAAATCAGTAGCAATAGATTCTTAATCTAGTGAAAAATTAAATTTTTGACCATCATTTAACAATTAAAAAATGTACGATTTTCAAATATTAATTTTTTATATTGTTCATAGAACCTAGGAGAAGAATGGAATTTCAGAATAAACCAATTTAATTTATTTAGTAAATTTAACAATAATTATTCAAAAAATTATTTTAATTTTTCAAATTTAATAAATTGGTAATTTAATTAAAATCCCACCAATTAGCAGAATGTATAATATCGTCGCCCGAGAGTTATCCTACGCCATGTCCACTTTTTGAAATTTTTGAACTATTATTATTTTTAGGCTCGGTAAGGGTTAAACTTGGTTTTTTGATAAATTTTTCCCTGAAATTGATTTCCTCAGCTGCTACAATTATCAATTAAAATAGTGACGTTAATTAAAAGTTAGAATTATATCACGCCATGTCCTTTTTTGCATTGCTATAAGTGGAAAAATGCCAACTTCGTAGTGCATATTTTACATGGATAACCTAAGTTCAATTTGAGAAATAACAATTTTCAAAAATATATTTAACCTTAAAAGTAACCATCGGGATATTACTCAAAGGTCAATAGTTTTGGAATAATTCATTTAATTCGAGGTATGTAATACAACAGAATAATGTAAACTATCATTTTGTTAAACTTTTTACTTAAGAATTACATTATAAATAGTTCATTTATCAATGTTTTGTGGACATGGCGTACTATAATTCTGAGAAAAAATGAATTTTTTGAATCTCATATTACGCCATGTGCAAAATCAATTTTCCATATTAGCTAAAATACATTCATAATAGTATTAAAATTAGTGTTTATATTTTCTTGATCATGCATTATATTTGACCGATAAACTTATTTCGACATTTGACAACGTTTTTGTAGAGTATATTATGTTTGAACTTCGAACCTCATTTTCTCAGTTTAACAGTTGCGGGACATGGCGTACTATAACTTTAGGGCGACGATATGGCTTTTTAAATTGTATTTCCAAATTTCTATGGGGTCTTCATAAAAAAAGTTTAATATTTTTTCCAAATTACTTGGCTGATTTTTTGCATCGCTATTTTTTACAATTTAATGATTTCAGGTATTAACTCCATATTTTCTCACCTTGAATGATAGATTTCTGACTACAATTCTCGCTCGTTTTTTCCGCTTTTGAAGTCTTTTCAACTTTCGTTGTTCGGCTTTATTCTGATTGTATTTTTTCTTCTCAGGACGAGAACCTCCACTTTCTTTCGCTTCATCCTCTTTTTGTCCTTCGCTTCCTTCTTCAACATTCGCTTCATCCTTATTTTCTTCTTTTGGCTCTCCGTCGGTTTTTATTTTCTCATAGTATTTATCCTTCGATATGGCCCAGTCACTATTAATGGGTCGTCCTTTTAAAAAATTGACAGTTCAATGTTTAACGTTAAAATATGTACATTTTTTAATTCTGAACAGATTCAGAATGGTTTCGTAAAATCGATTAATGTTCATTTTTTAATACTCAAACCACAGCTCAATTTAAAAAATCGTAATTTAAATTTAGTCGATCAACTTGAAACGTTTTTGCTAAAAAAAATGGTGAATTTTAAACGCTTTTAATTTGTGACTGTTCAAGTCTTTTAATTGCATTTTTAAATTCTTTAAATTGAAAAGGTACGCTTAAAAATAAAGACCTAAGACCAACAATTTTTATAGTACAAGATTTTAGAATTAAACATTGTAATCTTAAGGCTTTCATAATTGAAAAAGTTAACACTTGAACTTAAGGGCATTGGAACCAGGACCTAACGTCAAAACTGAATTGCCCCATTTCACCTTATAAATACTAGAATTACATATTTTTTATATAGTTAAGGCCTATTCTTGTTTTGAATTAAATCTGTGTTCGGAAGGAAAAATGGGCTGATTTCAATAGTTTTTATGTAAAACGATTTTTTGTTTTACACTTGAGTTAGAATCCAAAATAAATGTTTTACATAAATACTATTGAAATTAGCCAACTTTTTCCTTCCAAATACAGATTTAATTCAAAACAAAAAAGGCCCTAATTATATAAAAAAAAGATGTAATTCTAGTATTTATGGAGTAAAATGAGGCAATTCAATTTCGACGTTGTTTCCTGGTTTCAACGTCCTTAACATTAAAAAAAAGCTTAAATCAAACTTATTTTAAATTGCATTATATGATGTGACATGAAATTTGTGATAGTTCAAGTAACTAGATAGATTTTTTTCTAAAAATTGGTAAAATTCCCTATCCAGCGGCCACCCCGAAATAATATTATTTTCCTCTTACCGAGGAATTCTTTTTTGTGCGTGTTAAAAATGGCTTTCGATGCATCCACGACTCTTTTAAACTGAACAAAACCACATCCAACTGGTTTTCCATCTGGACGTCGAAGTAAATTGATTTCTTCGATTTCTCCAAATGGTTCATAAAGTTGCCTAACATCGGCTTCAGTGACCTAATTTGTAAATTTTTAATAAACAAATTAGATATTCGGGTATTTAAAAATCTTGAACAAGATAAGAATTTAAATTGTTTCACCTTAAACGAAAGATTGCGAACAATTATTCTTCCTTTTTTATTCTGAACTTGCACGTTGTCGTCGTTTTCAAAGTTTGATGGCTTTCCTAGCCTCTTTTTCTTATTTCTGTAAGTCCAGGACAATTTTTTCCCTCTGTTATCTTTACCTGGAATAAATTTTTTTCTTGAGAGAACACAGATATAACCTAAATTTTCAATGTAGTTCAATTTTTATACCATTCATGATATACTGTAAATTTATAAAATCTAGGAAATAATTTGGAGTGATTTATGAATGTTAAAAACAATAAATTAAATAGGGTGCCCAATAAAAATTTTAATTTTCGAATTATGCAAATGCCACCCCCTACATTTTTTTCTTTTTGTGAAAAAATACTCTCATACATTTTTTCTTTTAAGTGTTTAAAGGTTCCGCTAGGGCCCTTTAGGTCTGTAAATTAATGTTTTTAGTATTGGATTTAAAAAATACCGATTAAAGGCTAAAAAATTCTTTCGCCCCTACAAAGCATTTTATTATTTATTGAGGAAGAAGCTCTACATTTTATGAATAAACAATTTTTTTGAAGATATTATCGGGCTTAGAATACAAAAATTTGAATTGCATTACAATTAATGATCTAAAATGGCCCCTTAACATTTTTTTCACTGGAACAATATGCAAAGAATTTTTTCTGCAATATCAAGAGAATATTGTCTATTATTAATAAATTAAAAATATTTATACCGGGTTACAGAAAGAAACCTTCAATTCCGAAATGCGACAAAAATATACATTTTTTGCTGTTTAAAGACTTCTAGAGTACTTTAAAATGTATTTTTAGTTATAATTTATCCGAAAAAGATGTAAGCCAGTTAAATATGTTGATGTAGGTGCAAATATGCATTTTTAAAAGTTCGATCAGTTTTGCTGACTGGTTTCATTAGATTTTTAATTACAGAAAATAAAACTTGACATCAATAACAGTAGGAAGTGTGCTTCGGGCAATAGGGTAAACTTAAATCAGGGATCAAAGCGCAAAGAGTAAAAAAAAGGGGAAATGGGGTAATTTTTTCACGAAAAAGGGGGGAACAAGGGGCAAGATTAAAAATTTCTTTTACATTTAGAAAATCAGAAACAACCTTTTAATAAGAAACTGTATAATTTTTAAATAATGTTAAATGATTTTTTAAGAATTCCTGATATTAAAGAATTTTTTTGAATCGGATCCACAGTATATACTTAAATTATTGCAAATCTATTCTCGATATAAAAAAGCCCGACAAATAATAACATTTGTGAAATAAAAATTTTGTATATGTTTTAAATCGTTCTCATAATCAAGAATGTTTCATCTTCTCAAAATTCCTTTATTAATCATTAAATCGTGATACTGGTAAGTATCTTTAAATATTTCTGTTCCAGATTTACTCTTCCATCCTTATAATAATTAATACCTTGACTGTAAAGTTTAAGCACGTAAAATATGTTACAATAAAAACAAACTATTTGAAAGTCATAATGACATTTTGTTAATATCAGGATTTCTACAAATTTTTGAAATACAATCTCTTGAAATTCTGTGGAATCTTTTAAAATAACTTGAAATCAATCAAATCCGTAGAAATCCCTTGAAACAAAATATAATTTATACCTTTAAAATCTCTCGAAATTCGTTAAAATCCCTTGAAACCGTAAAAATCCAATAAAATAAGTAGAAATCATTTGAAATTCCTTCGATGTAAATTAAATTAAAATAATTCATTGAATTTTTTTTAAACAAAAAACCCCGTTTAAATAAAATGCACGCGCGCGAATTACGTCCTTGGATTTTTATTTTCTAATATTAAAAGCATAAAGTATTTAAAAATCCATCAAAAATGTTTTAATATTAAAAGTTTTAAAATTTTTTGAAATGAAATCTCTTGAAATTCTTTGGAATCTTTTAAAATAACTTAAAATCTTTTCAAATTTTTTTAGGTCTTTCCTATTTCTGGAAATTGTTGAAATCCGTAGAAATCCCTTGAATTAAAGTGTATTTTATTCCTTAAATTTAAAGCTCTCTAGAAATTATTTAAAACTCTTTAAAATACCTAAAACTGTTCGGTAATCGTAAAAATCCATTAAAATATGTAGAAATGATTTGAAAATGCATGCGTGCAAAGCGCGCGTTCACACGTCCCTGGATTTTTAGGCTTTCGTAGCCCCGGGCAGAAACCGTTATAGTTTCGGTCGGGTGTCCGTCCGTCGTATCATACT
>CAKNWT010054311.1:0-13514 GCA_932066315.1 Andricus coriarius | reverse complement strand
AACTCACGGCAACTAACGGCACTACACATTTGATCTTGAGGACGAGGCAGCGAAATACAATCACTACGTATAAAAGAAAACTTACATGTTCAAACAGTTAAAGGTTATATATTTTTTTACACCGAAAGTTGGTATTTTCAGACAAAATAATCACGTATGCAAAAAAAACTCACAAATTTGAATAGTTTAAGGTTATGTTGTGGTTTTTGTTTGGAAATTGGTATTATTAAGAAAAAATCGTTAAGTATAAAAGAATGCTTATAAGTTTGAACAATTAAAGGTTTAGGCGTTTTTCATAGGAAATTGGTATTGCTATGAAAAAATAATTATGTATGAAAGAAAACTTACAACTTTCAGCATTTGAAGGTAATGTTGCTGAGTTTTTCGTAGAAAATTAGTGTTTTTAAGAAAAATTAGGGGCCATCCATTAATTACATAAGGGCGATTTTTACCATTTTCACCCCTCCCCCACACGCAAGGATACATAAGTTTTCTTGCCCCCCCCCCCCTCCTTCTTACGTAATATTTAACTTAGAATTTTTCTAAATAGCGTTGAATAGTTACATATCATTAGAAAAACTATAACACGTGATTTTTAAGATTGTAAAATGGATAGTTTAAGTAGAATTAATGTAGCTACTGTGATCGTTCGAATTGAAACAATAATTGACGTAGTAAGATATTACGTAAAAATTGTTAACACCCCCCCCCCCCTGGGGGGGGCGCCGCCCCCTCGGGACCCTTACGTAATAATGAATGGCCCCTGATGACTTATGATATAAAACTTACAAGTTTGAACATTTAAAGGTTATGTTCTGGATTTTTCATAGGAAATTGGTATTTTTAAGAAACAATCAATACGGATAAAAGAAAACGTACAATTCCTGCGAAAATTACTAAAATAACCATTACATGTTCGAACTTGTAAGTTTTCTTTCATAGGTCATAATTTTTTCTTAAAAATACCAATTTTCTACGAAAAAATCAGCAACATAAAAATGTTTAAAGTTCTAAGTATTCTTTCATACGTAATTATTTGTTTGTAATAAAAATACCAATTTCCTATGAAAACCCCCTAACATTATTATTATTATGATTATTATTATTATACCATCACAGAAAAAACGGAGAGTAAAAAAAGTTGCAGGTAATTTTCGAAGCGGAGTAAACGCCAGCCGGGTAACTGCGACTGGAGTAAACTCACCGTGGTGATTCGCAGATATCTCTGGCGGTCACCGCTAGAGGCAGCACGTTACTGGCCCGTAACCACGGAAAGTTTACCTCAGTTGGGAGTAATCAGCTGACTATTACCCTGCTTTAACGATTACCCCCAACACTTTTTACATCGAGTTTTTTTTGTGTTCAATACTTTCGGCGTAGGCGTGAATTGCTCGGTTAGAACGTAATAGTGTGTGGATGGGTATATAGGTATATAGGTATAAGGTATAGATATTTTAGATTGATCTAGAATTCTCGTGTTATTTATTTAAATGTCACGTTCGTTCCGCAAGGCTGCTCCGACCCAGGTTGCGGATCAATCTCTCTAGCGATCACCCTACGTGAAAAACCTAAAAAAATTATCATGCGTGGTTCCCCACTTGGACCAATTAGTATCCAAGGTCTTTGTTTTAGGCGTCATTCACTCTACTCGCATTCTTTTTATAAACTATTTGTCGCCAAACTTTTCTGTCCTGGCATACTACTCAAGCTTCCTTCACGTCCATGCATTTTCTCATGCAAACTCTCGTGTTTCTATGGGTTCTTATGTCTCTTCGGATTAATGTCTCATTCACAGATTCTGACCATTCTTTCGACGGTCTACCCCTGGACATTCGTCATTTACTTTACTTTTATACACCTGTTTGGTCAATCGTTCATCTTTCATTCTTTCAACATTTCCGAATCACCTTAACTGATTTCTTTCCCATATGTCAACTAGTGTCCCTCCTGTACCACATTCTTTGAGGATTATCTCGTTTTGGACTTTGTCCATCAATGTTTTCCCGCATATTGTGCGCAGGGGTTTCATGCTAATCGCGTTTATTTTACTCTTGTCCTTTTCTTTACGTGCCCATGTCTCGCTACCGTATAGTACAGTCGGCAAATATAGAATTATGTATGATCATTTTAGATTTTGTTTGATATGTTTTTATCTCTGAGAATGGACCCTTCTCTACCGATAAAATCCCATATCTATTTTTCCGTCGCTAGTGAATAGGCTACCCAGATATACGTAGTTGTCAACTTGCTCTAATCTCTCATCATTCAGGACAATGTTGCACATTGTTTTCTCACTTTTTCCTTCAAACAACATGAACTTTGTTTTATTTACGTTAATGTTGAGGCCCATGTTCTTCATGCTTGTATTAAGTTTATTCAACATTCTTTGCAAGTCCTCGATTGATTCTGCCACCCAGGGGGAAATTTACCACCGGCGCGGTACCGCGCCAGTACTGCCGGGCGGAGTTCGGTACTGGTACGGTACTCGCACGACTACTGTCTTTGTACCGGTAAAACCCCTAATGATAACAATGGAATGTACTGACTTGCAGTATTTGACCAGTACTGGGCTATTACTGGGTCAGTACTGGGCCAGTTGGAAACCAGTATGACGCCAACCGTTAGTGGGACTCCGTACTTTTTAAGGACTTCCCAAAGTTTACTTCTATTTACCTTGTCAAATACTTTTTCTAGGTCAACAAATGCACAGTAATCTTTCTTTCCTACTCTTAAGCTTTTTTCTGTGATCTGTCTTAAGCTAAATATCTGACCTGTACATGATCTTCCTGGCATAAATCCACTTTGGACTTCCTATATCTTTTCTTCTGTAATTTTCATTACGCTACGAATAAGTATTTTGGAGTATATGTTACTTACAGTACTTTATAGTAAGCTGATGCCTCTGCAATTATTGCAGTTGCTTTTATCTCCCTTTCTTTTGTATATTGGTACGATAATCGCTTTTCTCTAATCGTCTGGGACTTTTCCCGTCTCGATACATAAATTTATCAATTCGCGCAACCGGTAAGGTATGTACTCGCCAGCGTATTAAGGCATATCCGTGCTAATACTGTTTTTTTAATGATACCATTTTTAAAACCATTTAATAATACGATTTCTTTTACGCTCTTAATTATATTCAAACTTGTAACTTTTCTCTCATACATAATGATTTTTTTCTTAAAAATACGAAACTTATCTTCAAATGTTCAATTTTGTAAGCTCTTTTTTATGAGTAATGATTTTTTCTTAAAAATAACAATTCCCTGCGAAAATCCCAGTATTACCCTCAAATGTTCAAACTTGTAAGTTTTCTTCCATAAGTCATAATTTTTTCTTAAAAATACCAATTTTCTACAAAAAAAAACTCAGCAGCATAACCTTAAAATGCTGGAAGTTGTAAGTTTTCTTTCATATGTAATAATTTTTTCATAAAAATACCAATTTTCTATGAAAAATCCCTAGCATAACCTTGAAATGTTCAAATTTGTAACATTTCTTCCACACGTAATGGCTTTCTCCTGGAAATTCGAATTTCCTGCGAAAAAACCTACCATAACCTTCACATATTCAAACTTGTAAGTTTTCCTCCATAAGTCATAACTTTTCTTAAAAATACCAACTTTCTACGAAAAACTCAGCAACATGACCTTCAAATGCTGAAAGTTGTAAGTTTTCTTTCATACGTAATTATTTTTTCATAGAAATACCAATATCCTATGAAAACCCCCTAAAATAACCTTTAAAAGTTCAAATTTGTAACTTTTCTTCGGCACGTAATAATTTTTTCTTAAGAATACCCATTTTTGGTCATAAAACACCAAAGTAAGCTTTAATTGTTAAAACTTGTAAGCATTCTTTTATACTTAATGCTTTTTTCTTAAAAATATCAATTTCGAAACAAAAACCGCAACATAATCTTAAAATATTTAAACGGTTAAGTTTTCTTGCATACGTAATTATTTTTCCGGAAAATACCAACTTTCGGTGTAAAAAAAAATAATAACCTTTAACTGTTTAAACTTGTAAGTTTTCTTTTATTCGTAGTGATTTTTTTCTGAAAGATACCAATTTTGTACGAAAATAAACCCTGACATAACCTTTAAATATTTAAATTTGTACGTTTTTCTCAAGACTTAATAACTTGTTCTTACAAATGAAAATTCCCTCTAAAAACGACTAGCATAACCTAAAAATTCACAATTTTTATATTATGTTTGTCTCTTAATCTTTTAATAACCGGAAATGATAATTTACCACTGTGTAACCTAAAGTTCAATACAAATATGTACATTATGTTTGAAACTTGATTTTATTTTCCTGATTATTATTGACCGTGAAAAGAATGACATGAAATTAATTATTATTTAATTTAATTCATGCAATTTCTGATGCTAATTAAATTTTTTATAATCAATATGTACACATATTTCGTATTAACATTTTTAATTTTTTTATTGAAGTCCTCTGCTGCTCTACCTATTGATAAAATTCATGAAAACCCGCAGATATTACCGGCATTCGTCCCTTTCTAATGTATAGGCGTGCCTGTGTTTTCAATTATAAAACACGCGCACAAGTAATTGCTGTCTGAAAATAGCAGATTTTGGACAGATACAAATCATACTACTTGTTTTTCTGTGCAGTGCCGATTTTCGCCACGTGACTTCTAGTGATATAAGATGACAATCAATACGCCTTTCATTTCTATTGATACAAAATTTATATACTGTTCTTCAATACTTCATATCGATGGGTACAAATACACTGTTAGAAATATGTTGAAAATTCAACCACTTTTCAACCACGTTTGCGGTTGAAATCTCATTCATCCACGGAGTTGAAATAAAATTCAACCAAATGTAGTTGAAAATTCAATAAGACGTTTGCGCATACACAATGTTGCCCTCATATTTCTGTCCAGGCCAGAGCCCAACGAGACAAAGTCCCACGAGGAGTTATTTCGTACGTTTGTATTAATGAAGGACATATAATATTCAGGAAAAGAAGAAAACAAAAGGTACGTTCGATTAATATTATCATAATGGGAAAATTTCATTCAGACTATTGGTACTAACTGCTGTATGCTTTTTTAGGTTATGTTCACAAAAAACGAGTGTTGAAAAGTTTGATTGGGCGCGCACCTCATTATATGGTAATATAATTCCAGCGGACCTTTTGCTTTTCTTCTTTAAAGCTGCTTATTTTCCTAAATATTATATGCACTTTGTTAATCTCATGGATCACACGACACAAACGTACGAAATAACTCACTGATCGTTTTCAGAATTCTTTCTGTACAGTTAGTGAATTTCAAAGCACAGTATTTTTCAGGAATATTCGTGGGTTTTCTTTAAGATTTTCGAAAAATTACAATTGCCTTGAAATGCACAAATTGTGCAGAAAAAAAATTTTTCTCGTTACTGAAATTTCAATTACATGTGGTTGAAATTTCAACTGCATGGTTGAAATTTCAATTACATGTGGTTGAATTTTCAACAACGGTAATTGTATAAAACTTCAACCACATGTGGTTGAAAATTCAACCAGATATTTCTAACTGTGTAAGACATACATTTGAAGCATACAAAGAATAGACGTAGAACACAAACTCTTGATAGAAAAGACGTGACCCACGAGTGAAATAGTCAGATAGACGTAGCAACTGATTTCTTTATAAAAAAGTTTCGCTAGTTTTTAGTGTTACTGCCTTTATTATAAATAAATTATTTTACAAGTTTTTATTCGTTAAAAAATACAAATATTTACTGATTTTGCTGGAATTCGCATTTAAAAATTGGCACATTGAAACTAAATTTGAAAAAACTTATCTAAACTAAACTATATTTTACTAAATTTTCAATCGCTACGAGGAGAGGTTACGAATTTTGTTACTCATGCTGAAGCATTCTTTTGCGTATGAAAAATATTATAGTTTAAATTATTCATAATACCAATAATAGAGTGAATGGACAACATTTTCAAAAACGTACCTTTACTGTTTTCATCAAGAACTTTGTTATTTTAATTCAAACCTTGTATATTATTAATAATATTATTATATGAAGAAAGAATATAAATAACAGCTAAATAAAAATGAACAGAAGAGTAATCATGATTAAAACTACAGACAGGCATTTTAATATACTGATAGTAGCGATTAAAAATGTAGTAAAATGTAGTTTAATCCAGTTAAGTTTCAAAAAAATTTAGTTTCAATGTGCCAATTTTTTAATGCCAATTTCAGTAAAATCGGTAAATAAGTAAGTAAATCTTTTTAAATACTTAAATTTAATCGCAATCAAGTTATACAGTGCTAAACTTTACAGCTAGAATATTTCACCTGTACCGGAGATAAAAATTTCATATTTAAGGTACTTTATAATAATTATGAGTAACATATTAATATTAATTGTCAGTTAATAATTATCAACAGTTAATTTTCTGTGATTGATATTATTTTAAAATAGAATCTCCTTTTAAAATGTTTCAATGTTCGTACGTCTTTTTATTTCTAAAACTTCGACTTACGTCTTTCTTCGTCACGGGACCATAGACGCCTATCACCGCGTCTTTTTAATATGAAAAACAATTGCTACGTCTTCCTAACGCTAAAAACTGGCGATACGTCTTTTTATACATAAATCTGTTGCTACGTCTATCTGACTATTTTACTCGTGATTCACGTCTTTTCTTTTAAGGGTTTGTGTTCTACGTCTATTCTTCGTATGCTCCAAATGATGGTATAGTCTTATTTGTACCCAGCGATATGTTACACCCCATTGCAAGAATATCGTTGTTTGGTAACGGACGCAAGTCTTTCTCCGCCTACGTTTTACGATTCTTCGACTCATCGTGAAAAGATACATCACAGGATGTCGCAGAAATTTGAGGCTGGAATTTTGTTTTGCAGAAAATGTATGATAATAGTACTCACCTCAATATCAAATCAAATTGGTCCTTGACAACACCTGTAATATAAATGATAAATTTCAGTTTTATACTCATCAAATTATTTTCACAAAAAGGTTATGCATAGTTAATAATGCCAATTCACTAAAAATGTTTTTATTTCTAAACTTCAATTCAAAAAAATTAAAAGCAGAGAACTTTTTCTCGATACTCAAAGAGAACTTGATCGATTAGTTTTAAAGGAAGTTGTTGGCATACCGGGATGACTACTTAATGGAGTTTATCTCCTCCATTTCAATTTTCCAAGTATTCGAGCAAACGAGTCTTAGAGAAAAATTTGGCAATCGAAGAAACCCATATTTGGTCACTAAATACATGATTGCTGTGTGCAAAAGTTCCGAGAAGTCGATCAATAATTATCGAACTATGTGAAAAGAGAGCCATCGATAGTGTGGAGCACGCGAATTATTGTTTTTGTTAAGGTGTGCCGAGGATCGTTTCTGCCGTGAATTCACACATTTCTTTGGCGCGACACTTTCATTACGTCACACTGCGTTCAGTGTACAAGCAGGAAACCATTGACCCCGATTGTCAAACAAAACCACTGGGACACGTCATTTTCTACAAGTCCACTACAATTTGAAGGCGATGATCCTGTGATATGTTTTATAGTATGAAAAATATTAAATACCGATTACTTTCGTCAGCAAATATATTTTCTAGTTAAATTAATATTTTCATTGAATAATCATTTCAGTCCGAAATGCATATGGTAGTGCTTAGGGCGTGAGAAACTATTTGCAAGGATGGTCTTTCGAGAAGCGTTTTTCACTAGAAATCCCTCGGGACTGAACAGAGTTTTACCAGGAGATGATAAGAGCAAGTAGCTCGAAACTCTTTCTGCTGGACAGTTCGGAGTGTGACTATCGACCAAGGGACGGTGAGACACCTGCTGCACGCATTTCCGGGTAATCTAGAGGGATTTCGCTTGGGAATTAAACTATCTTAGGTGTGAACTGTGAAGTGTTCGGGTTAAAATTGTCTGAAATGCAGCGCAATGGTATTCGTGAATTGTGTACTGTCTAAAGAAGTCCTGACGCCGCATACTGAGAAGAAGTTGAGAATAATATGTTAGCAACGAGGCATCTGTTTTGGAATTTGAGCATACATGTGCATATCTGCACAAGTGCAGTTCTCGGCTGACAAAAATCCGACCAAGATTAACCTGTAGTTTAATATTCCAGAGAGTTAATTTTCTATTTTATTGTACCATTATCTATTCCAGTATATTTGATTACTGACAATTAGTAGGGGGTCTGCTACTAAAGGTTGTTATAAAGTGTTGTTAGAGGTTCTTGCTAACTGTTGCTAGGGATTATTATTTAATGTTTTAAAAACAAGAATAATTTAAATAAATGAATAAATAGTTTTGATCAAATATTGCTAGAGGTTGCCATTGACCGACATAAAGGTTCTTATTATGTCTCTTGTTAAGAGACCTTGTTTTCCGTCACTGTGTGTTTATTCATCCTTGCTTAAGGATTTTCGCTCCTATTAGAAGTTATTATTAACTGTTCCTACGGGTTGTTATTGATGGATAAAAGGTTGTCCTTGACCGTTGATAATATTAATATTACCTGTGACAAGGGTTATTATTGACTGTTCTAGGGCTACTGATTGCTGCTAGGGAATATTGTTTATTGTTTCTGGGAGATTTTATTAAACTTTGCTAGTGTTTTATTTTCCATTGTTAGCAGTTTGTATTTTTTATTGCTACGGATTGCTGTTTAAACTTTTCAGGGGTTGCTATTAAATGTTGTTAGAGGTTGTTATTGACCATTGCCTGAAGCTATTATGATTTCGCGGATTTGTTATTGAGCATTTTTAAGGATGTGATTACCCCTTGCTAAAGGTTGTTACTATATTTTGCCAGGGGTTGTTTTTGACCTTTTTCAGGGTTTATTAAATCTTATTAAATCTTTTTTTTATTAATAGAAGGCTTGTAATCGAATCAAATTTCAGGGTCATTAGCGACTTCTGTAGGGTATCTTACAACTTTAGAATGTCTGTGGGATAGTACGCCCTGAAATAGAATCTTCACACATTTTTGTTAAGGCGTGCAACCTCGTTTCATGCTTTAGGAACCGAATATGTACCAGCATAGCTACCAATGCTGCAGTATTGGAACGTAAGAAAATTACCATCTGAGCCACGATCACTCCATATTATTAAATCTTATCAGGCGTTATTCTTGACTCTTGATGAGGGTTTGTATTGAGAGTCCCGAGGTTATTATTAACCGTAGCTTAAATTATTATTGGCTGTTGCTAAGGTTGCTACGGGGGTTGCTGTCTCTCGTTTCTAGAGGTAGTTATTAAATGTTATTAATCAAAAAACATTAAACAGTAATTTCAACAGTAACGAATTTATATGTAGTTGTTTTTAAATGTTGTTAGAGGTTTTTATTGCCCGTTACTATTGATTGTTATTAACTGTTGCTAGAATTTGTTATTGTCGATTTCAAGGGACCATTCTTGACCTTTGCTACACTGAGAGAAAATGCTATTGAATCAAAAGTACCCATTTTCGCGCTTGTTCTTAAGTAGATGTTATTGGCTCAAATGAATATACCATCGCATATATAGCATCACTGTTAAGCCGGAATAAATAATTATAGTTTCATTGAAAATTCATTTCAATCAATAGGATCTGCTATTGAACGAACGCGAAAGTGCGCACTTTTGATTCAAAGTTTTTATAGTGCAATGCTAAGATTTCTTATTGCCCTTTGCAGAGGGTAATTATTGAACGTTGGAAGAGCGTTGTTTACCATTGCTGTGGGATTTCATTGGCCGATGCTAAGTATTATATTGTTCATTATTTGGGGTTGTTATTTTTCTTTGCTATGTTCTATTATTGACCGTACCTAGAACCGTTATTATTCACTGTTATACGCGTGGAAAAAGGTGGATTGCAGAACAAGTTTTGAGTACTATTATGTGCAGGAATCTCGGACTGAGAATTTGTAATTGAGGAATCGGGATCAACAATGAATATTTTGACCTCATTTCCGCTGCCTTCCCGGCATGAGTTCTGAACTGCTGCAGCTTCATTCCAAACGTCACTGTAGGCAGCACGCCACTTCTGGGTGGAGCGCTGGGCGCCGAGTACTCTTCTAGCAAAATTCATCCTGGATCCTGAATCGAAATACAGGACTCAGTCCCTATTTTTCGAATTCCATTCTTCTCCGGGAGTTAGTGAATTTTATGGACTGCTGGATTGGTTGTTTCTCAAGCGTTATATTTGATGCGATTTAAATTAATAGTTTCAAATAGCCTATGGAACGATGATTTCCATGTTGTACAAAAACCGCAGGATTAACATAAGAAGCTTAAGAGATACACGTGTAAGCATACATTTGAATAATCTTATTGTTGTTATTGACTCTTAACTGAACACAGCTTTACATACTCTGCATCCTGAAAAATAATGCAGACTGATGTGTTAAAACTATGCAAAAATAACTTCCTTCGAGTGATTCACCGCATCGTGTCGCGTCCGCCATTCGTTGGAAACTCGAAGTCAAGACCTCCATGATAGGGTCGAAATGCATCGCACGGTATCACATTACTCCCTTGAAGGCTTGAAGGTAGTGGTGCACCTGTGGCATCGTCCAGCTAGCCACGCATTCTCAACGAGAGAAGAGATCACACCACATTGGGACTATACTCTTTATCAGTTTGTCGCTGACAAACGATAAGATTGCTTGCTTCAGAGCTTGTGACTTATATGTATAATGCGGCCTACACACTCCAAGATTCTCGGCCGCAAGTTCATTCATTCGCACGCCATTCAACTATATCAAGTACTACTATATACATAGACCCACGAGGAGTGGATCGTTATCATCACACTTTTGAACTGCATTCATTCTATTCTTTATCGTGTCTTTAGCAATTTCAACTTACCCAGAGAATAAGGTGTAAGAACAACGAAATCATTTAAATTCTAAAGGGAGAAAAAAGAAAACAGGTACAATTCGATCAGTCATGGTGGCCAAACAATCTTGTTATAAGCGATGGGAAGTCCCAAGATGAACAACCTCTGCTTGGCCAAAACATTGCTATATCATATTATAATTTCTTCTAAATCACAATGCCGTCAGCGTGATCATTGTCAATTACGGAAGTAGGAAAGTGGAACTACATAAGCTAAAGTTGTTTATATATTCGCAAAAGCCCATCAATCATTGTATTTAAGTTTAAATTCTCCTATATTAGATTGTTATTTTTTAGTTTTTAAATCCCTCTTCATCCACCTACTTTTATAGTTTCAAATTTTTCTTAATAAATTTAGTTAAAGCAGAAAAATCTCACTTAAGGTACACCTTTTCTAAATCCAATAAAACATACTTTAAAAATTCGAAAGAGCAGTTCCAAAATGAATAGCGTAACTTCCCGAGAATTGTCATGTTAGATTATCCTTTCTTCTAAATGCTAGTGTCGTTAGGGCGATTTTCAATTACAGAAGTAGAGAAGGGGGCCTACATGTACATAACTTGTTTATATATTCGCAAAAGGCACCGAATTATTGTATTTAAGTTTGAATTTTCCTCTATTAGGCTGTTAAAATCCACTTCTTAAACCGCTCAGCATCCACTTGCTTTCATTGCTTCAATTTTGTCAATATATGTATTTATCGACGAAAAATGAAAAATTCTTAGAAAATTCTAAAATTAGACATCTACTTGTGATGACGACATGCGGCATTTTCAAGACGTTCAAGGTAACTTTGATGCAACTTTGCAACTTCCGCATAAGGCAATTCGAATCTTGACTAACATGAGTACAAATATTCAAGAAATGACTTTCAAGTGAACGCAGTGTAATAAGTGACTCAACTAGATTTTGAGTTGAAGGGATAATTAATGTACCGAGAGTAATAAACCTGAAAGAGAAAGATATATAGGAAACTGGACCAACACAACGCTTCGCAGATTAAGAATTGATAAATTGCTAGCCTTCTTAAAGCCCTACGAGCAAGCCTATATGATTCGTCATTCTCTCGACCCATGAATTTCGAGGGCAGACGCTAGCATCAGCCAACAGGCGATCGTTAAGTCGTTGAATCACCGCATTTGATTCCCGGAAAGCTTCATTCATCTCCAAGCAATGTCTCGTCCCGTACGGGAATTCTTGCGGAATCGATGCACGGCTTTGCGGAAGGCAGTTGGTAACACTGTTTTAGCCTCATTCCATTCGCGGTCACGGTTGCCATTCGATGTAAGGACGCGGCTCTCCTAGTAAGTACTACGCGATTTTCGAGAACATTTCGTCATCGCCTCTGAATGAAGATTGTTATTCGGTTCCTCCCAGTGTTAAAGATGAAGATTGAGTGATTAAGAAGCTATTTTTGCTAAATTATGGAACATGATAACAAACGAAGTTTTCGCTTTTCAATACTTTTTCATGAATAAATCAATTTTATCAAACCATTATTATTTATTGTTGAGCATACATATGTCATATTCATTTTGGAATCATAATTGATGGGCACTAAAAATTCACTACACTTGCCCCTTAAAACATTTATCTTGTACAATTACACCAACAGCATGCAATATTGCAGCAATTTCTCTGTGATATATGAATGTCATATTCCGGTCAATATTGATTGCTATTGGGGTTGTTTTGATAAAGAACTAAATATTTTAATACATGACTTAATTTCAAGTTTACATTTAAAAAGTTATATTGGAAGAAATAAAGATCAGGTGCATAAGTTTTCAGAACGATTACACATTAATCATGAATACTAGGACATATTGGGTACACTCTAAATTTGAATCAGTCAAAAATGACTGATTGCCAGTCAATTTTGACTGATTCAAACAGTGCGGATTCGACGACTGACAAATCAGTCAAAAATGACTTTTTGAATCAGTCATTTTGAGTGACTGACCAAATCAGTCATTTTGACTGATTTGATCAGTCAGTTTGACTGATTTAAGCAGTCATTCTAACTGATATAATCAGTCATTTTGACTGATTTAGACTGTAACTTTGACTGTTTAAATCACTCATTTTGATTGATTTGATCAGTCATTTATGCCTTATAATTATTTTATAAAATGGAGGAATTCAATTAAGAATATTAATATACAAATAATTTCCGTTTATATACATATATTTATTCAAATTATGTCAACCTCGTATGTCAACCCCCTGTGCATAAATAACTTAACTAATAATATAAAAATTTATTCAATATTAGAAAGTAAAATATTTAAAGTTGTAACTGCATTTTCACACTTTGTGTTAGGCACTTTATATAAATAGGACTCTATGAAATTATAAAAAAATGTAAGTGAATTCGCGTAGCAAACATTCGTTACGTAGTGTAACTTGAAAAGGGTATTAAACGCTGCTAAGGGAGACCCATTGTCGGCTATTTTTATTTCTTGGCTGTCTGCAATTATTAAAATATTTATCTCCAGCCTCCGATTGGATACATAAAATGTAAGGCTGGATCCTGCCTTGAGTTGTTTTCGTCAGTTTTTTAATAAACTCATCGACGTTTATTTTGCTCTGAAAATAAAAAAA
>CAKNWT010054303.1:0-18094 GCA_932066315.1 Andricus coriarius | reverse complement strand
TATCGTTTCAAGAAAAACTATTGCAATTACTCCGTGACCTTCTAACCCAAAATTTCACGTTGAATCCGAATCTCAACAAGTTAAATGTTCATCTTCCCTTTTTAATGAGTTTTTCTTGCATGATACGGAGAGGATACGATGTGGATACTATAGCGATACGCTGTAGCGTATCCGTTCCGTTCATTCGGTCCGCTAGGGAAGACGAACTCGTGCTATCACGACGACACCTGGACTTCTTCTTTTTGCGTCTTTGTTTGTCTTCCAGCTTCCTAATTCTTTTTATTAGTTGATATTGCAAATCATCGTCTTCTCTTGAGTGAACACGTTTTCTGGACTTGCGTTTACCCATTTTCAGCAAAGAAAACTCACTATTTATTGGAGCACTTTCTCGACACTTGTGACTTCCACCGGCACAAAAAAGACAATGAGTATGGTAAGTATACAGTATATGCGACGTGATTAATTTCTCTCTTTAAATACTGTGGCGACATCGGCGAAAACTAGATGCACTACGATTTAGTTTTGAGGAAGAAGGCGCGAAATACAATTAGAAATAGAATATGAATAAAAACTTATTTTTTGAATATCACCCCCATAAGTCTGTTTATAGAGTCCTAAAAACACCCGGCATAAGTAAAAAATTATGTTTCCCGAGTTTTTGGTTCTAATTATCATTTTCTTTACGATTTTGAAAAATAAAAATTGTGTCTAATACATAAAATACGACGTTATAATGATAATAGTATGTTTAAAAAGTCGCGGTGTTTCCGAATGTTTCAATTTATTTTCAAGTTTTCAATTAGAACGTTTTTTCTGAAATTTTCCACTTTTTGTCGAATTTTTAATTAAAGTGAGATAAAAGTTAATTTAAGTTGAGAAAAATAATATTGTTTTAAAAATTCATTATTTTTTTTAATAATATTCTCTTTGAATAATGCCAGCAATTTAGGTTTTTCTTCAAAATATACAAAGTTTTCTCAACTTATCGCTTAAAGTGACTTAATAATTAGTCAAATTTAACAAATGTAATTGTTTAAACAAATTAATATTGTATATAACTATCTTCTCCTATAGTAATGCTACATAGTTGCGGCTTTTTCTGAAATTTTTCACTTTGTGAGGTAATAACTAAGCCAACTTAACAAATATAATTGTTTACACAGTTTATTATTGATTATAACTATCTTCTCTTGGTAATTAGAAAGTTGCAGTTTTTGCTGAAATACTTTAATTTGCTTTGTCCTTATAGTTATGAAGATATAATAAATAAACAATAAAGCGAATCATTTTTTTTTTATATTTTCTTTGTTGTTAATACATTTGTCTGAAATAAAATAGATATTTGAAATGTTTTTCAACTTTTCTATATGAATCATATTAAATATAAATTTTCCATGAGAGCCTTTATGTTTAAATGATTATTAATATTTATTATTTGTGGACGTCCGCATGAAAAGACCTGTACTTAATCTTTTGACGCTATATTTATGTCCTGAAAGCAAGCGGCAATTGATATGTATTTCATTTTCCAACTTCAAACGTGCCACGGCGAATCGTTTTTCAACCTACTCTGTGATTTTTTCATGTAGTCCGGTCACTTTAGGCGTAAATATCTCGAAGGAGAAAAATGGTTTTAAAAAACTGTAAACTGCTTGTGGATGTGTATTAATTTCTGCGTCTTTACATGTTTTGCGGTTATTGTGAAAAAATCAGGTGAGGAACTGTCATCGTTTGTTTGCCGAAAAACATCGAAATAAAGCGCTTCGAGTACACAGGTCAACTTTGAGAAGCTCCTGTATTATCAAATTTTACTTGAAAATTTTGAAAAATTTTTTTCCTCATTCTTCAATGCCTTAAGAACTTATGTGTGTTTCAAAAAATTAAATATTTTCATAAACATAGCTATAAAGTAGTTTACAAGAAAAAAAAATTATCCCTAGTACTACTGCACGTACGACAACGAGCCAGAGCGATTAATGTTTAAAAAAGAGAAAGTATTAACACCATGTGAATAGATTATATAAAAAAAAATGTTTAAGAGAAATAATAAATACTTTATTGCAGGTCTTTGAATGTACCGCTATTCTTCAATGAAGCTGACACCTCTATTCGTGGTGCAGTAGTACGGGAGATAATTTTTTTTCTTGTAAACTACTTTATAGCCATGTTTATAAAAATATTAAATCTTTTGAAACAAATATAAGTTCTTAAGTCTTTGAAGAATAAGAGAAAATTTTTTCCAAAATTTTCAAGGCAAAATTGACAATACAGGAGCTTCTCAAAGTTGACCTGTGTACTGGAAGAGCCTTATTTCGGTGTTTTTCGGCAAACAAACAATGACAATTCCTCACCAGATTTTTCCACAATAAACGCAAAACATATAATTGACGCAGAAATGAAGACACATTCACATGCTTTTGACAGTTTTTTAAAACCATTTTTCGTCTCCCAGATATTCACGCCCAAAGTGACCGGACTACATGAAGAAATCAGAGAGTAAACGGTTTGGCATGGGCTTAAAATGCCGGGAAGTTATCCGGCTACATGATTCTGTATGTAACTCCATACTGGCCATAATAGTGCCCTTTTCGTGTGGACGCTCAGATTTGTTCCTAACTAAAAAGTTAAAGAAAAGCTGAAAAATTCTGAGAAGATAGTTATAAATTACAATAAGTGGAGAAAGAAACTGCAACTGTCTAGCACTAACATGTGAGAAGATAGTTATAGACAATAATAATGGAATTAAACAATTATGTTTTGTTAAATTTCATTAATTTAAGTAAAAAATTAACAAAAAGTAAAAAGTTTAAGAAAAACCCGTAACTATCCAGCATTAATATAAAAAAGCTAATTATAAACAATAATAATATTTTGTTTAAACAATTATGTTTGCTAAATTGCTGTAACAATTACCTCGCCTTAAGTGAAAAGTTGACAATAAGTTAAAAAACTTCCGAAAAACTGTAACTATCTAGCATTACTATAGGAGAAGATAGTTATAAACAATAATAATTTGTTTAAACAATTTTTTCTGGAATTTCATCAATTATCACTACACTAAAAGTTAAAAGTAGACAAAAACTTTAAAATTGTAGAAAATACTTCAACTTTCTAACATTATTTAAAGAGAATATTATTAAAAACAATATTAAATTGTTCAAACAATCATGTTTGTTAACTTTAATAGTACGTCCTTTTATTTTTCGGATACCCTTTTTTGCCCTTCTTCCCTGAGGTCAGCCCCCGCCCCGAAAATAATTCCTGGCTACGCCGCTGGTGAGAATACAAGTTCATATCGTATAATTTCCGCTCAGTTCGTTTTTGTAGGAGATTTTGACTCTTTGGTTCAACTTCACACTTAAACGAGATTCAAAAATTAAAAAGTATGTTTTTCGTAGCAACCAAATGCGAAAAAATTGCTCAACGAGTTAGTCATCTTACTTAAAATGCATTCGTTGTTTGAAATCTGTAGAACCCACCAGAATTCTTAGCATTCTGCAGAATTCTCCCGAGTTCTGTAGCAATAATTAATTTAACATTTTTGAATTAACCTGAACACTTTTGAATACATTGAATTATTTGGAATTTCAAGACTTTTAAATACGAAGTTTATAGACTGTCGACACGGGTTAAAAAAATTGTCGGTACGGGGGAAAAAAAATTACCGGTACCGACAATTTTTTGTTACCGGTTTTTGAACCGTACATGAAATTCAAGAAATTCACGGAATTCCAGCAATTTATGGAATTTCAGGAATTCATGGAATTAAAAGAATTCACGGAATTCATGAAATTCACGGAGTTCATGGAATTTACGGAATTCACGTAATTCATGGAATTCGTGGAATTCAAGGTATGTTATGGAATTCAAGGAATTCATGGAACTCAAGGAATGTATGGAATTCAAAGAATGTATGAAATTCAAAGAATTCATGAAATTCAAGGAATTCACGGAATTCGTGGAATTCATGGAATTCCTGGAATTAATGAAGTTGATGAAATTTGCGGAATTCATGGAATTCTAAGAATTCCGTGAGTTCCATGAATTCCATGAGTTTCTTAAATTTCGTGAATTCCATGAATTCCATGAGTTTCATGAATTCAGTAAATTCCATAAATTCCTTGAATTCCATAAATTCCTTAAATGCCGTGAATTCCTTGAATTCCATGCGCGGTTCAAAACCCGGTAAAAAATTGTCGGTACCGGTAATTTTTGTGTTATTGGCACCTACAATTTTTTCCGGTACTGACAGTGTGAATTTCATGAATTCTTTGAATTCCATAAATTCCTTGAATTCCATAAATTCCTTGAATTCCGTGAATTCCATGATTTCCGTAAATTCTACGAATTCCGTGAATTTCATGAATTCCTTGAGTTCCATGAATTTTGTGAATTCCTTGAATTTCATGAATTCCTCGAATGCCATGAATTCCTCAAATTCCATAAATTGCTTGAATTTCATGAGTTCCATGAATTCCACGTATTCCGTGAATTCCTTGAATTTCACGAATTCCTCGAATTCCAGGAATTCCTTGAGTTCCGTGAATTCCATAAATTTCGGGAATTCCATGAATTCCTCGAATTCCATGAATTCCTTGAGTTCCATGATATCCTCAAATTCTATAAATTGCTTGAATTCCGTGAGTTCCATGAATCCCACGAATTCCGTGAATTTCTTGAGTTTCATGAATTCTTTGACTTCCGTAGATTCCTTGAGTTTCATGAATTCCTTAAATTCCATTAATTCCATGAATTCCGTGAATTCCGTAAATTCCATGAATTCCGTGAATTTCATGAATTCATGGAATTTCATGAATTCTTTGAATTCCGTACATTCCTTGAGTTTCATGAATTCCTTAAATTCCATTAATTCCATGAATTCCGTAAATTCCATGAATTCCGTAAATTCCATGAATTCCGTGAATTTCTTGAATTTCATGAATTCCTCGAATTCCATGAATTCCTCCAATTCCATAAATTGCTTGAATTCCGTGAATTCCTTGAATTTCATGTACGTTTCAAAAACCGGTACAAAAAATGCTCGGTACCGGTAATTTTTTTTTACCTGTACCGACAATTTTTTTTTACCGGTACCGTCTTGAAATTCCAAATAATTCAATGTATTAAAAAGTGTTCGCGGTAATTCAAAATTGTTAAAGTAATTATTGCTACAGAACTCGGGAGAGTTCTGCAGAATGCTAAGAATTCAGGAGGGTTTTACAGATTTCAAACAACGCATGCATTTAAAGTAAGATAATTAACTCTTCGACCCATTTTTTCTAATTTGGTTGCTACGAAAAAGATACTTTTTAATTTTTGAATCTCGTTTAAATGTGAAGTTGAACCAAAGAGTACTTACAAAAACAAACGGAGCAGAAATTATACGATCTGAATTTGTATTCTGACTCACTCTCAGCGATGGCACATGGATTGTCGGCTATCTAACTCATTTTTTTGATTGGTTAATCTTTAATTGCTAATTACTCGGTAATTATGGATTTAATCAAATTTTTTTATTGATCATTTTCTATTTAGTTTTTCACAAGGAATCAGGAAATATAAATATGTATTTTGAATACTTGGACACCCTGTATACAAAAAATTTAGGCCTTATTTAGATGCATCATTTTTGTCAAAAAAAAAAACATTTTTTCACATTGTTATTATTTTAAGTCTTAAATTAATTTGTACAATAAAAAAATACCTTTTCGTTTTGTTTTTTTACCTCAAGAAGTGTTAATTTTTCATAAAGCACTCTCGTAAGCAGCTTAAAAGTCTCCAAAAAGTCTAGATATATTCAATTTAACATTTTCCTTTACACTAAATTATTTTAAAATGCAAGAATTAAGTTTTGTTAAATGTTTTTTACTTAAAGACATCGAAATAACGAGTCCTAATTCAAAGTCCAAAAATAAGTGCAATATTTCATTCACATTATAAACATTCACTTGAGAAAATGTAAGGGTAAATTTTGTAGAATTAATCGAATCGCCACTGATACTTTTGTATGCACAGGAAGGTAACAAAAGATAACTTTGGGTTAAATTGTCGTGAAAAATACCCTGATTAGAAATATCGACGATAATTTTTGGAAAATTTGTTCCATTATCGTTCAAGCGATTTTCTAAATAAATACATTATTTATGAAAATAAATTCTGTAAAATATTTTTGATAAAGTTTGGACCAATACCAGGTTTTTCCTTTTAACATTTTTTTCGTACAATTAACCGTTTTCAAGTTATAGTGTTATAAATAATTGAACTAGAAGAAAAGTTGAGATATTTACAAATACATAATTAAATATCTCAATGCATTATGGGCCAAAAAACGTCTGATTGACAACTATTTGTGCAATATGCCATATATAGTTATCAAAATATTTGTTTTTAAAATCTTGACGTAAAAAAAACTTTTATTTTTATGTAAAAATGTCTTTTTTCGGTGTTTTAAAAAGCAAACAACATTGGTTTTTGGTTCAAACAACAGACAATGATCTGAGTGATGCATGCGCAGTAGTGCTCCGGGCCATCATTTGGGGCACTGCTCCAAACTTTCTGCAAAATATTTCACACAATTTTGTTTTTATAAATAATTCGTTTGTTTCAAATAATTGTCTAAACAATTAACAAACAAGTTTTTTAAAGGTTATGCCAACGGCCATACCACGCTGGAAGCACCAGTTCCCGTTAGATCACTGAAGTTAAGCAGTGTTGGGCGCGGTTGGTACTTGGATGGGTGACCGTCTGATTCTACTGCGTTGCTGTTGGCGGTCGTGGGTATGGTGAGCCCACACTTGTAGTTATTTACTACAAGAAACTATCCACCTTTAAAACACTACCCGAATCGGGTAGTGTCACGCTTACCCCTTGAGGCTCGCCGAAAGGGAAATAGCTTAATGATATACATCCTGGGTATTTTTAATAAGGGGAATTTTCTCAACAATATAAACCAAAGTTACATTATATAGTTCTAGACCTCCCTGTGCATATAGAAGTCGATTAATTGTAAAAAATTCACCTTTACAAAGGAGCATTTTGAAAAATGTATACCCCTCTATATTAAGGAAAAAACGATTAGGTAATTCTTATATTATAGTGCAGATGAATGTGACTCATAAAGAAATGAAAACATGAAGAAATAGTTTACAGCAAAAATAATAATTTATTAAGGCCTACATGTTTCGTGTACAACTTGTTTCTTCGAAACTGATACTATTTAAAATGTAGTTCGCTCTTTAGACTAAATCCATAAATAATGGGCGTGATATTTTACTGGTAATTTTATTGAAAAATAATGTTTAGATCAGAAAATATTCCGTACAAAAATGGTGTGCTTTATTGAAATGTGTAGCTCAGGGCACATATGTTATAAGGAGACAAGCGCACGAAAACGCAAAAATTTGTTGTTAAGTGTCTCGTGTTATCCAAATTTTAAAGTTCGAAGAAATTAAATTTTTTTAAATACGGTCGCATAGAGAATGACAAGACGGAACCTTTTTTATTTGAAATGTCTTTTTTGATGAATATTTTTAATAATAAAAGTGAAAAAATGATCAACAAATTCAATTATATTTTAAAACATAAATCTTCATAACTTAGCCAAATATTGATGAAACTGTTTGAAATTTGTTATAAACACGCAGTATGCTCTAGAAATATCTTCAAAACGACGAACAAAATTCACACTGCCTATTGTTTAATAATAATGAATTGCAAATTGTGACCGGTAGGTAACCATATTTTTTAGTTTCGTCAACAAAATGTATTGAGGGAAGTTCAAAGTTGAAAAAACCTCTAGTAAAGCATTTATTCCTCACTATTCAAGGAAGCTTTTTGGAAATTTTTAGATGGATTCATTGAATACTAGCGGAATTAGATATTATAAGAAAGCATTCGATGCCGTCAACGACGAGACCGCTGCCTAATAGCGTTAAATGTTCATGGATCAATAGTTGGCGGCATAGAATTATTTCTTATAAAATACCTAATTTAGTCAATTTTGAAAGAATTAATCTAAGAATTTCAAAAAGCTTCCTTGAATAGTGAGGAATCAATGCTTTACTAGAGGTTTTTTCAACCTTGAACTTTCCTTGGTACTTTTTTTAGGCGAATCTAAAAAAAAACATGGTGGGCGACCAGTCTCAATTTTAAATAATATATTATTTAACAATAGACAGCTTCAATTTTTTATCATTTTGTAAGTATCACTAACGTATACAACGTAAGTATACCAAATTTCAACCAGTTTCAATAATATTTGGCTGAGTTATTACGTTTTATTTATTATTATATAATTTTTGATTATGTTTTTTAAATAATTGTATTTGGAAAACATTTTGTTTGCCATTTTTTATTTTATTGTTAAAATTACTAATCAGAAAAAACTCTACATAGAAAAAAGTCTCCACTGGTGATTTTCTACACAACCGTATTTTTTTATTGTAAATTTTTGAAATTTAACATTTAGGTATCACGAGGCTCTTGGAAAATAATTTTTTGCGTTTTCGAACATTTGTCCCCTTAGACTCTGGAGCCTGCCTTGACCCTCACTAGCGCCCCTAACGGCCGCAAGTATCATTTCAATTTCAAAAATAAATTGTACCTCAGAAAGTGAGATGCCCTAAAATGCCTCCCAGTTTTTTGTATCAAGGTAGACAGAATACATTAGGGTCATTCCAAAGACATTTCTATAATTCAGCTAAAATACTGCGCGACCATGTCGGCGATTTTGATAGTGATTTTTTCCTAATAATAGGTACCAAAAAATCCACGAAAACGAAGTATTAGATTTTCCGAATCAAAAGTTTAAGAGAAATTGTTTTCTGAAATTTGATTCTTTCGTCAATTTTGTTTAAATCTGTATAAAAACCACAATTCATAACCGATTTTAAAGTTTAAGGTCTGAATTTATTTGTTCCAGGGAGTAGTTTTAGAAAAATATTTCGTATATCGAAAACTAAAAAATAGGTCTATCTTCAGCATTATCTATAAATTCACTAAATTTAACCACACTCAAAAGAGCTGCCAATTTCTAATTTTCTACTTCAGCGATTTTGTTTTTGTATAAAGTTATAAGGTATATTACAGTCAATAAAAATTGCATGGAAATAATGTCAGTGAAGTCTTTGTTTTTCTCTGGCATCAATATTTAGATGAAAAGTAACTTCTGAATACTGATGTCAGAGAAAAACAAAGGTTCCAATAAAATATGAAATTTTCATTTAGTATAATATAACTTATAACTTTGTACGAAATCGAGACCACTGAATTTAAAAATAAGAAATTGGCAGCCTTTTAAGTTTGGTGAAATTTAGTGAATTTATAGACAACATTGAAGATAGTCTTATTTTTTGGGTTTTTGACATGCATGTATGGTAAATATTTTTCCCCGATCTATTTTCTGAAACGAAAAAAATCAGTCATTAAAGTTTAAAATTGGTTACGAGTTGCCTTTTTTATGCAGGGTAGAAAAAAAATTAATGAAAAAGTCAAATTTGAAATAAAAAAAAATTCTCATGAAGTTCTGATTCAAAAAATGTAATACTTTGTTTTCGTTTTTTTCCCTCCTACTATTCGCAAAAATCGCCAGCGTAATCGCTGACATGGTCGCGCACCCGGTTTTAAAAAAAACCTTTAGAATCACCCATTTACGTTTGGTATTCACTGATGCATAGAGGGCGGCAGCAGGAGCGACCTTCTAAAATCCACACAGAAAGTTTTTCCATATGGCGTTTTGGACACGAAGTGTTCTTGCAACATTTGAGGTTCTATGCGCGGCAAACTATCATTTTTTAAGCTTCATTATTTTATGAGAGAAAAGTTTCATATGCAGAGAGAACAAAATATATACACAGTGAAATATTTTGAATAAATGCTGGAAAAAATGGCTGAAACTTTGCCAACATGAAATAAAAAAATGCACATTCAATCCTTTCGTGTACCCATAAGTTCTTCATGTTAGGTAAAAGATAACAATTATTAGGTTTTAATTTAAAACTTTTGACAGCATTGATTCCAAAAATTTCACTCCCTATCTATTTCATTCCGTCTCTACATCCGAAACTGTTGTCTTATTGAATTAAGCTAAAAAAGCAAAAGGCAAAGAGTGTTTCAGGTATAAATTGTGGGGGTTATCTCAGCATGAACAAAACTGAAGATCGGCAAAGGTGAACTAAAAAACACTAATTTTTCATTTCAACTGTACCGATCTTTATTTCTTTTGTATAGCGAGATTACCTTAACCATTTTTACCTCAAAAGCGTTTTAATTTTTGTTTTTTGTGCGGATGAACCTTTAAAACTGAAAATTTTTGTCCGCGCGGAAACAGAAATGGTGATAAAATACTTTGTGTCCAAGCTTCTGTGCGCTGAATGATTTTCCCGTGTAGATTTGATGCACTCCCGACAGCAGTTAATTCGTGCTGAAAATGTTCATATTACACCGAGAAAAAAGTATTCTTAATTTGAGAGGAAAATTCCTCTTCTTCAATCCTCTCACATTTTCCTGTCCAACGGAGAATATTCCTCTATAAATTAGACTATTTCCCTCTTGTTTTGAGAGGAGGGATGGCAAAAGGAAGACTTTTGCATTTTCCTCTAGGATCGAGTATAATCCTCTAATTTGTAGAGAAATTACTCTCAGATCAGAACTTGCGCATGCGGAGTCAATCAATCGTAATAACCTAACTTGTTTAGTGTCGGTCAGTTTTAAGTGAACCGGTGGATTTTTAAGGATGCAGTGATTTATAACATTTAAACAATGGATAAAGAGCTAATTTGGCTGTTAAAAAATTAGGACTTCGGCATATATGTGCAGTCGTTCGAAATAATAAAGTTTTTAGATTGTGCATTTCTTTATGCACGTGGTGTACAAGTTGTATGATTTCTTCATTGCTACTATGTTCTTTCCTCTATTCCCATACAACAAAACTCGCATGCATTTCTCCTTTATGTTTGTTTTTCTTCGTTTTCAGAGAGCAATGTATTAAGTATCGAAAAATTAAAAAGAATGGCAAAAATTCCGCTTCTATTAACCAAAATTATAGAACCGGTTGGTGATTTGGCGGTTTTGTTAGAACAATTAGAGTCCGTAAGTTAAAAAGAAAACGTTTCGTCACGGCGAATTTTAATAGATTATCGCAAATTTTCGCCTAATAAATAAACAATAAAATAAAGAAGTGTACACGAATCTAGCAAATTTTTCCGTGCTCCAAATCATATTTTGAAGAAGATGAAATATTCTCCAAACGAGAGGATTGCATTTAAAACGGATAAGATGATCCTCTCCAATTGAGAGGACTTTTCTTCTTCCTTTTAGAGGATCCTCTTGATTTAAGAATAATCCTCTTCAAGAGAAAACAATTCTCTCAAATTAAGAGGAATACTTTTCATACCATATTGTAGAGGAGAAATTGCATCAAAATAAGAGGAATCCTCTTAAACGAAGAACATTTTTTTCTCAGTGTAATAAAGAATGATTTTAAGCCTTCTAAATAATATAAAAAAGCTGAGGCTTGACTCGATTAAATGGCTCTCAAATTTTACTGAGTAAGGAAAACATTCCTACAGTGGACAATGTAACCACATTAATTCAATTATATTAATTATTTTACATAATCAGTACTTTTAAATAATTATTATCCACTGTAGGGAGGTTCCCCCTATAACATATGTTATAATCTCATAGAAAAGCGATATCGCTAAACTTAAAAATCTGAAATTAGCAGCTCATTTAACTTTCGTGATATTTGGTAATTTCATAGAAAATTTTGACGACGGCTTCATTTCTCAGTTTATCAAATGCGTATATGCACTATTTTTTATTAAGAAGTACTCTTTGAAACAAGTAAATTAATTTGTAAAACTTTAAAATCTGTTGTAAGATTTTTATGTAGGTTAAAAAAACCATAGAAATTCCAAAAATACTGAATTTCAAAAAAACATTACTCAACAATAAATTTTTTATTTGAAACATCTAATATGGTGTATATGGGCGGTTCTACTGAATATATGATTAGAAAAAAAGGGTCAGCTAAATTTCTGAAATGGTTGCACACTAGACAGCAAATTAAAAAATGCCTTTAAATGTTTTAAATCCAACGAACGTAAATATTCCTTGTGAATATTTTTCCTGTTCAGATATTCTCTAATTTGGAATTGTAAACCTGTGAAATTAAGAGTTTCAAGTTAAATACTGCCACATGTTAACAATTATGGAAAGAATGATTGAAAATCGTACAATTAAATTTAAAACATTTTATATTGATCAAGTCAAAATTAGGATTCTTGAAAGTATAATCAATAAAAATGACATACCTCTAAATTACGTTGTCATTTTTGCGCTTTATTTTTGTTCGTAGTGTAGGAAAGCAGGCTATCTCCATACCCGGAAAAAGGTTTGACAAAATAGACAATTTATGCAAATTTATTTTCCACATATTGCGAATGTATTACCTGAAGTTTCGAACGTTCAAATTAATGATATGGAATTTTTTTTTAAATTAGTCTAGTTCAGAAAGAACCAAGTCAAGTTTGAGGTAATTGAACACTATTTTTTATTCAATGTTTAACGAACCTGAATATTTTTTGACGTATACGGAGAGTGGCTCTTGTTTTTCAAAAGTAAGTTTTGAAAATCTTTGAAAAAATCTGACTTTCGACAAACAAGCGTCACTTTTCGTCTACATCAAAAGAATATTGACTTTTAATGAAAATCGAAAACCATTTTGCCAAGCGTGAATCGAGGTACCTGCTCTCCTTAACTAGGAAACAGAAAGTGCATAAATAATCACTCACAAGGGAAGGTCTTCAGGTGTTCAGCGCCCGGAGGGTTATAACCGGTCGAAAAAGATTCCTTGAGGTACTCACAACAAAGTTCAACCCATTCTAGCCCCTACCTTTTTGATATTTTTGCACCGCAACTCTGCAAAATTTTGAATTTAAAACATATTTATGCGGTTTTTCACATGCAAGTAAAGCAAATTGTTTTAACGTTCGTTTCTCCTCATTGCAAAATCTTATCTAGTGTTGCACTGATAGGTTATTATTTATGTTTTTGAGGATTCTTTTTATGATTCTGATGTTACTTTTTTATTATAACATCATCTTATTTTAGAATTTAACGTCTGAATTGACAAACTTGTAAATTCTACGATAACACAGACCTGCAAATAATGGGGCCATGTCAGTTGTTGGATAGCGTAGGGTCGTTCCCGAAGTAATTTTTTGCGTGGAATCCGAATCCGGGATCAAAATTGGCCCGTCACGTCAGTATTTTGAGATATTTGCGGTTAAGCATCCAAAAAATGGCGTTTCTGGCTACTTTTGAGTTTATATACAAAATGTACAACATTTTCTTGGTCTTTCTTTTTAGTTATATTATTTATTATAAGTACTACTCCTACTCTTGAATTTAAGAGTTTCATAGTAGAATTACGCTGAACTTACGCTAATTTTAAGTTGCGAGATATTCTCAATATGGTGGATTCAAAATTGCGAATAAAAATTTGCAATAAACATACACAATAATGAAAAATGTTTTTCGTTTATACTATATAATAGTTTATATTAATATATTAATATTATATAGTAATTTATATTTATATAATAGTTTATATTAATTATCTTATTAATACCGAATCAAATCTTTGTAATAACTATTTAGATTAAACAGTATTCAATTTTGCCCCGTCTCACTTTGGTATTCTGTTAGAAATAAATTTTGTTTAGAGTTAAACATTTATTTTAATTTTGCCCCTTCTAATTATTATAACAATTTGATATTTCTTACGCAAAAGAACATAATTCGCATTATATTTTATTATCGAATATAGGAAATTATAACATTGCAGTTATCATATGTATAACCAACTCAAAGATACATAAAAAATTGTACTGTATATTTTCATGATAATTTTATTGAGAATATCTTGTAACTTCAAATTAGCGTAACTTTATCATAATTGCTATTTGCAACTCTTAAATTAAAGAGTAAGAGTAGCACTTACAATAAATAATGTACCCAAAGAGAAATACCAAGAATATGTTGTGCATTCTGTATATAACCACAAAAGCAGCCAGAAACGCCATTTTTTGGGTGCATAACCGCAAATATCACAAAATCCTGACATGACGGGCCAATTTTGACCCCGGATTCGGATTCTACGCAAAAAATTACTCCGGGAATAACCCTCCGCTATCCAACAAGTGACATGTCCCCATTATTTGTAGGCCTGTGTTATCGTATAGAATTTACAAGATGATCAATTAAGACGTTAAATTTTTCATGAAGAAGAGGTTATAATAAAAAACTAACATCAGAACGTTATATTCTGATACAAATTTGCTATACCTGAATGTAAAAAACCGCAAAAATATGGTTAAAATTCAAAACTTCGCACAGTTGGAGTGCAAAAATATCGAAAAGGTAGGGGATAGGATGGGTTGAACTTTGTTGTGGGTATCTCAAGGAATTTTTTTCGACCGGTTATTACCCTCCGGGCGCTGAACACCTGAAGACTTTCCCTTGTCAGTTTCCTGGTAGGCTATTTCCATTGAAAATATTTTGAAACTTTATTATAAAAAGAAAAGGCTCAACCACGAGAAGAAGCATTTCTACAAGTTTTTGGTAGAAAATCAATTTTTTTTTTTAATTAAAACAATTTTACAAAGCTCTTAGCCGGGTAAGCATGGGCAGGCTGTCCCCGCTTGTTTATGGTTCCAATTTTAGGGGTAACTTCCTACCATTATAGGACTAAATTACCCTCAGTGCCAACCTAAAAAAAATTGTGTTTACAAAAGTTATGAACAAATAAAGAATAAATAAAAAAAAAATCATATCCAACGTAACAACATATATTTTGTTGCCTTAAGAACAAAGTATTACTTCATAGTTGAACAAAAATTATGGCTCCAAATAGGTGTGTTATTCTATGGGAATAGGTGGCAGCTTAATTTTGAGTGATTTAACATTTTTAAACCTTCGCTGGCACCCCTATTTCCCAGAACCATTGCTGACACCCTGTGGTTGTTCGCGACCGGAGAAAAAGAATGCTTATGTGAGCAAACGATTTAATATTTTGACTTGTATTTTTTTTTAAATATTCTTTTAGGTTTCCTTTATGGATCCCAATAGTTTATTTTATTGATTTTTAATTTTTAAGTGGTCAACAAAATTAAAAACTGTAGAAAATTCCAAAATTTACCTTTTTTACATAAAAATGCATAACTTTTTTAGTTTTCAATTTTAAGCGCTAAAAATTTAACTGAATAATGTCAAGATGTATTACTTTTAGATAAAATTATCACTTTATATGCCTCGTGAAAAAAGCTATTTATTTTACAAAAAAGCAAGGTGACAATTTTACGTGAAAAAGATGGTCTTTTATTTTCAAAATAAAATCAATTATTCACAAGAAAAAGTTTAATTTTGCATAATATTCATACAAAGACTAGTAGATACAGTAAATATTAAAAAATTTGTATAAAAAAACACATTTTTTTATGTCTTGTAACAATCAAAGCATATCTAGAATAGTGAATCTCGCAAGATGGACGTTAGCACGATGAACAATGAACAACCTTCATTGGTTTTTCGCTCACTCTTTCTTGGGCATAAATCACACCTTTTTCTGTAGACAAATTTGACTTTTTCTACTGCTTGTAGATTTTCGCCATCCATTTTGAGAATTGAAGCGAATACAAATTTGGGAGCAAAAAACACTCTTATGATCACAGCTGGTACCCTGGGGTCGCTAGTGACTAAACTTCACTTTGGAGCACTGCCGGTTACACACTAATGAACGTAGAATAGTAAAACCAACATGGGAGAGAGAAAAAAATCTCTAGTCTAAAGCCAGATGGCACTCGAAGTCCTATTTTGAAACTTAAAAGCAAGTAAAACTACGATTGAAAAATTCACCTTCACGAACGACCCGAGGGTGCCAGCCAAGGGTCAAGGGGTTAGCTGCCCTTATGCATCACCTATTATCCAGACATTCGAAATACAGGTTTAATTTTCCAATATGACGAATTGAATAACATGAAATATCTTCTTTTTTTATGCCTCGAATGACAAGTTGGGACAGACCCCTTCGGGAAAACCCCCTAACTAGCTCAACTTTGCACATGCATAGATGCGACACTCCCAAATGTGCACGTCTCAATCAATTTCTTGAATTCCGTGAATTCCTTGAATTCCATAAATTCCGTGAATTCCTTGAATTTCTTTAATTCCTTAAATTTCCTAAATTGTACGAATTTGGTGAATTCTTTTAACTCTGCGAGTTCAGTGAATTTCGTGAATTCATTGAATTTCGTGAATTCCTTGAATTCCATGAATTTCTTAAGCAACATGAATTCCTTGAATTCTGTAAATTCTGTGAATTCCATAATTTCCTTGGATTCCGTAAATTCCTTGAATTCCGTAAATTCCTTCAATTCCGTATCAGAGGCTCCTCTGATAAGGAATCAGTAGAGCAGGATTTGTTGCCTTTTGACATATTAGTAAAAGGAATCATGGGATAATATAAAACTAGAAATTATGTCAGATAATGAGAGTGCTCAGGAAACAGAACATTCTCAAGAACTGATACACGATGCGCAAGAAGGTATGGTGGATTTAGAAAGTGAAACAAAAAGCAAAGTGCCAACTGATAATGAAGATTTCGAAAAAATGCTAGATCGAGATTTTGAAGAAAATTTGGCAGAACTTGACATTGAAAATGACTTGTCGGACAGTGATATGGATAGAAATAGCGGTCAGAATAATTCAGGCTGCGATATAGAATCTGATGAAGAATCATCTAATCAGAAGAAAGGCGGAAAGTTCAGAAATACTTTACGAGCATGGGCACTTCTTTATCAAATTCCGCTTGTTGTTCTCACTGCATTACTTCTTATAATAAGTCAGTTTACCACATTTGTTCTGCCTCGAGATGCTCAAACTTTTATGCGTATACCTCGTTTTACGAAGATTACAATGATGTCTGACGGTGGAGAATATCACCATTTTGGGTTGCAGCGTCCCATCGATTCGATTTTAAAAGAAAGGAATTATAAAGGTCATCTTGAAAATTCAATAAATCTACGTGTGAACATTGACGGGTTACCAGCTGGAAAATCGGCATGAAAATCCTTGTGGCTAATTTTGTGTTCAGATTTAAAGTCTACGACTGATTACTTGATTGGTGCGTATTACGGATTTCATCATCCTGAAGACAAAACCACCCAGCTGGAAATTTTTATTTTATGCGAACATTAACAACGGGCGCAGAACTGCTCCTCTAATGGCAATCCGACAGTTGGCTAGCCCGTACAGGCGTAGTACAGTCTACAACGCTAGACAAGTACTGGACCAGTACTGAAAATCAGCACTGGCAGGCAAGCGTTGGACCCGTACTGGCATAACTCTGGCACAGTAGAAATGTACTACTTGATGGCTACAGCTGCATACTGCAGTCCTTATGCCTAGGCTTGGCAGAGCACTAGCACAGTCCAGGCCTTTTATGACATAAGAGCAATGGTCGTTAACCCTTATTCCGCGAACTTTTACCCAATTCTCCGCCAATTTTTAAACTTATTGTATGAACAAAGTAAATATCCTATCAAAGTTTACGATCATTAGTTATGTGTGACCTTGCCCGCTTTGTCCGTTGTCTTTGTTTGTACAGGCCGGGCAGAAGGTATATAAAGGAATTAGAGTAAGCGAGACACTCGCATGTGAAAAACAAATGACGGTTTTCCACATGCGAGTGTCTCGCTTACTCTAATTCCTTTACATTCTTCTACATTGCTTCTTAAGGAGCGAGAAAGACAGATAACATACGTTCCGCCGGGCCTTCAGCAGACGTTTTGGGTTCGTGCATATGATATGCGTCATACGCGGGAATCCCGTAGTTCGAGCTTTTGTTCGCTATATCTTCCATGCTGCGTGTTTCTTTGGATCATTTTGGTAAAGTAAGTACCCACATAGCACACTTCCCGAAAAAACCTGGTCTTTTCTTGGGGCTTGGTCCACGTGGCCGTAAGAAAAAGCCAGGTCGGTCCCAGGTTTAGACCTATGCTTAGACCTAGGTTAAAACATAGGTTTATGTCCG
>CAKNWT010054290.1:0-18450 GCA_932066315.1 Andricus coriarius | reverse complement strand
CTTTTCAAATTAGTTGAAATATTTAAAAATCCCATAAAATCCTTTTAAAAGCTTTAAAATCCGTGCAAGTCCCTCAAAATCTGTTAAAATCCTTTGGAAACGCTAAAATCCCCTGATATGTTTGTAAATCTTTGAAATCCCCTGAAATTATTATGAAATCTGACAAAACCCCTTAAAATCCATAGAAATTATCGGCAATTTAAACTAAATTAAACTGATTAATTACTATAAATTCTTTAAAAAATACCGTTTAAAACCATATAAATTTAAAAATCTTTAAATCTTGTGAAATTCCTTGACATTTCTTAAAATCTTTGAAATCGCTACGAACCTCTTCAAATTTAATTCAAGTTAATTTATTTTCCAAAGCTGAATAAAAGTATCTTGAAATATTTGGAAATCCTATAAAATTGTTTGAAATCCCTGGATATTTTGTTAATCTCTTGAAATCCTTTGGAATCTCTTAGAATCCTTTCGAATCCTTTAAAATCTCCGGAAATGTTAGGAAGCCCTTAAAATCCCCTAAACTCCCTCGAAATTTTTCGAAATTCCGTGAAATCCGTGGAAATGTTTTTAAACCTCGTTAAAACCGATTAAATCTTTTTAAATTAATAAAAATATTTGAACACGCATAAATTCGTTTGAAAAGCCTTAAAATCAGTGGAAGGCCCTCGAAAGTATCCATAACTCTTTCAACTCGTTTTCAATTTTTAACATTCTTCATTTTTATACTGATTTTTTTTTATTCTCATCATAATGAGAAGGTATTAGTTTTATGTGAAAATTGACTATCGCGGATTTCTTTAAATCTCAACGTGTGAGTCCGAAAGGCGTTACGATGGAGCCTGTCTGCCGTTATCGTCCTTGTCGTATGTATACCGGATAACTTTTGAAAAAGTAATCGGATTGGATTGTGCTTTAACACGTTTTAATGTTCCAAAAATAAAGGTCGAGTTCGTTAACCAGCTATTTTTTTAAGATTTAAAAAGTCTATGCACGGCCATGTGTAGTACTCGGAAAGTCAAACAATTTATTCTTACGATTTTTTTCGATAAAACAAATTATCAGAGTTATAGCATTTGCAAAATAAAAAAAAAACGAAAATGATAATTTTAAGCCAAACAACGGACGATATGCAAAAAAGTCAACGTAAAGAAAAACATTTCTTTTTGAAAGCCATATAAGATTATCATCACAAATTTTTGAATATTCTTGGAAAATCGAAAAATCAAATTTTGATCACACAAAAAATAATGAAACACCAAAAATTCGATTTTGCGGTCAAACTATGCAAGATACGAAAAAAAGGTGAATAAGCAAAAATTGTGCAGCCAAAAAGATCCACAAATCTGTTATTAATAACTTTTTTATAGGGCCCGTAGTTTTTGTTTTATTCGTTAAACACAACATTAAAAATAAAAGAATAAAATCTTTAGACAAACGATACAAGCTACGAAAAAAAATTCAACATAAGTTGTTGACCCAAAAAATAGCTAAAAAATTTGTTATTAATAATTTTTTGATAGGATGTATAGTTTTTCTTGTCGTGAAAAATAACATTAAACATAAAAAAATTACATCTTTGGAAAAAAACGCTAGGTATGAAAAAAAATTAATTGAAAAAAATCGTACATCCAAAAAAGATTGATCAACCAAAAAAAAGAGCTAAAAATTGGTCATCTATAATTTTTTGATAGGACGCGTAGTTTTTGTTTTAATCGTAAAAAATAACATAAAAAATAAAATAATAAAATTTTTTGAAAAACGACACAAGAAACGAAAAAAAAAAATTAAGACAAAAATTGTTCAACCAAAAAAGATCTACAAATTTTTTATAAACTTTTGTCATAAAAATAAATTAAAAATAAAGAAATTAACTTTTTCGAAAAACGACAGGTAGGATTTTTTCAAATTTTGAATTTGAAATTTATAACAAACACAATACTTATATTTTTAATTTGAAATTTACAATAACATTTTAAATTTAAAAATCTTAAATTAGATTAAAATCAAATTCAAAATCCCATTTAAAGTCCATTTAACGGTTGGTTGCCTACTCATTTTTCTTTCCTCTTTTTTATTTTTGTCCAGAAAAACAAATTTTTATTTTGTTTTTAGGAATTACAATAGGGGCATTTTGTGGTGGTTGTCCAAATTTTATCGTTAGATTCTTGGTTTATTTTCAGGAACTTATACAATAACATTTCATTTAACAATTTTTTTCGCCTAAATTATACCTACACATTTTCTTAGAACCACTTTATGCTAGAATGCTGATTTTTTTTAAATCGTAAAAAATAACACTTTTTTAATTATGAAAGAAAGACAATGAAAATACGTCTGTTTCAATACCAATTCATACTATAAATTGTAATAATATACATTTTTTGAAGTGATCCATTTTTAAGGGTAGCTAAGGATACAATTTAATGCAAAATAAGGAACAAATATTGAAGTAATCATGAGAAATAAAACTTGTACTTCATTTTGCAATATCTGAATAAGCAATCTCAGGTTGACGTACATAAATAAATGTAATATACATTTGATATAATAGTGTTGCATAAAATGTAGAAAAGTTCGCATCTTCGACCAAATCTAGTGCGAAGCATGAGATACATGATGAGAATGAGTTCGTTAAAGCCGAAGGAACTTGAACGGAAGAGAATTCACAATCACCAAATTACAATTGTCGTTGCTTTGACCTTCAATTTTAAAAGATCTGTGCACAAATGTGGTGGGGGCAGTACAAAGACCGAGCGTGTAGCGCGAAGCGAGCCGAGCGCGCAGCGAGCAGAGTTTTTATAATGATTTTCCAAGAATCGCGAAAAAATGATAAGAAATTCATTATAGAAAATTCATTATAGACTTATACTGAATTTCCTATAATATTTTTTCGTAAGGGAGATTAAAAGGTATTGTAAAAGATTGCATGGGGCTGCAAAGGATTGCAGAGAGAGCGAGAGAGAGTGTACACCAGATTGCAGAAGTAAACCCTCGTCGATAACTCAATTTTTGTGGATTTAAGTTGTTGTAAAAAAATGTCTCTAAATTAGGAATTAGATGAGTAATAGATGGCCAACTTGACATTTTTTTTTAATTTGAAGTAAACCTATTTTCTATATTCTTAAGGCTTCAAAGTTTGAATTGTTTTCAGGTATGAATATTTATTTTTGAGCATGACACAAATTTTTTACTTTTAAATCCTTCAAATTTGAAATTTTATCACATACCTCATTTTTTCCTCTTTGAGGCATTCAATTAAAAATGTTCAAATATAATAATTCTGCTAATAATACATCCCTGGTTATAAATACAACTTAATGATGCGGTAACTTAACTCGCAATATGATAAGTATTTCGACTGGGATAAATCTAATATTCAAACATACATTTGCTCTATCTAATCACAATAATCTTTCTCTTTTATCTCAAGAAGGAAGTCATAAAGTTAGGTGCTCATATTCATATGTCATTTTGAGTATGCACTATACTGAAAAACAGTGCTTTAATGATAATTAAAAGTTTAATTTAAAAGGTATTGAACGAAAAGGACAGTTTTTATTGTTTTTTGTTATTTTAATGATTTTGAAACCATTGTTTGGTTGGAATTACATAATTATTCCATTAAAAAAGCTTTATAAAAATTAAATCTTACGTTCTAAAATTGACCAATTTTCGAGTTACTATTGAGTGAAAAAATTACAATAACTACTTTTATTTAGAGACACTTGATAATAATTTTTAATAACATTGGTAATCATTTCAAAAAAATCACTCCTGTAACTATTGTTCCAATTCAGTTCGGCAACTGTGCCGTCAACGCTATGTAATGCCAGTACAATTAGGCATTTTCACTTCATCACCAGCGAACTTCACTTCGTCGAGTGCTGAAGGGAAAACAATGGCACCAAATGTATGGGGCAAAAATTTATTTTTGTAATATCTTCGTAATAAATAATAAATATTATCATTTTATTATTTCGAAGATTATTATACGAAGATATTAAAAAGTATGGCCAAAATGGACCAACTCCCATGCATTTGGTCCATTGTTTTCCCTTCAGCACTCAACGAAGTGTAAGTATCTGGTGGTTAAGTGAAAATACCTAATATATGGGTTATTTCAAATTAAATTTTGGAATTTTTGTTACCCGCTAACGTCGCTAACTTTATAGACATGATGCATGGCATATGATAATAATGATATTTTTGTTTTAATTAAACTGTATCCTAAACTAAAAGAATTGCGGGTCCGGGTCGAGGCCCGGATGCAATAAGGGGACGAGCGTCTCCGTGGCGCTTTAAAAAGATGGAACTATTTTCTACTTGAAGTTTTTTTTTATGATGCACATATTTCTGATAATACAATTGAAAAAGGGAAAACCAATTTCCCTAAATTCAATTTTTACATTCTTATCTCAATGAGAAGCTATTCGTTTCGAGATTGGTTTTATGTGAAAATTGAGTTTCGCAGATTTTATCAACTCCTAACGTTTTCGGACTCACTGATTGAGAAAAAATCGATTTTACTTCGGTGTCTGTCATTGTCGTCGTTGCATTCTGTAGGCACGTCATAACTTTCGAAGGAATTATGCAATTGGAATGCCTTTTTGGCACATTATTTTAAGGTTTGAAAAGAAAGGACGAGTTCGTTAAGCAGCCAGTTTTGATCAACAACTCTGGTTTTATCCACCGAAAATGCTTTTTAACAAATCAAAAATTCCATTTTCCAGCAAAACTATACGTATACGAGATATTAAAAAAATTGTAACAAGCAAAATTGTTCATCTCAAAAAGATAAATAAATTATCTTGAGCTAATTTTTTTTCTATGACCCATATTTTTCATTTAAATCATGAAAAATGTTATTAAAAATAAAAAATTCTATTTTTTAGAAAATCGACACAAGATACGAAAAAAAATGAATAAACATTAGTTGTTCATTCAAGAAAGATATATACATGTGTTATAAATCATTTTTTGATAGGAAGGGTCGTTTTTGCTTTGATCGTAAAAAATGTCATGAATAATAAAAAAATAAAAATAAATTTTTGAAAAGCGACACAAGGTACAATAAAATGTTAATTAACCAACTTATTCGCACTAATCCTATCTTCAAATTTGCTCTAAACTACTTTTTGATATGACTCGTAGTTTCCGTTTTAATCATAGAAAATAAAATTAAAGATAAACCAACTAAATTTTTGGAAAAACGACACAAGGTGCGATAAAATGTTTAATAACAAAATTGTTTGCCTCAATTAGATATAAAAATGTTTAAGAGGTGGACATAATACAGCAAAATTCGTGCTTTGTACAAATTTTAATTGAGTGCGAGGCAAGAGATACGTGGTGAGAATGTGTTCGTTAAAGCCGGAAGAGCTTTAAAAAAAGAGAATTCACGTCGATTCACAGTCACCAAATTACAATTGTTCATGGTTTGATTTTTTTTTTTAAGTTTAAAAAATCCACAACTGTGAGGAAGTACAAAGACCGAGCGCGTAGCGCGAGGCAAATATATAATATAATCGAGCGCTAAGTGCGAGATCCATTAAATGCGCCTAGGTTTGCAAGCCGCGTGCGCAACGCTCGATGAGAATTTGCTCCCGCAGCGTGCAGATTTTTTAAAAATAAATCTTCATAACTCAGCCAAATATTATTGAATCTCTTTTAAAATTCGTATATATATGCAATATATCGTAGCGATGCCCAAAAAATGAATAAAACCGTTAAAAAGGCCTATTGTTTAGCGATCAATAAATTCAAATTGAGACCGGTCTTTAAGTACATTTTTTTTTTGTTTGGGGCTATTGAAGTATTACGTAAGCATTTTGAGAGGAAGGGGGGGATCTAAATAGATGCTTATTGTTGTATACTCTTAATGCCTGTACTCGCCTGTAAACTGTAAAGGACTCGACTTTTCAACCATTATATATTTAAAGCGTGTTATTTAAATAAACAATACGGGAATTCTAGATTAATCTACAATTCTCCCCCCCCCCTCCCCCCATTTTTTACCGCCTCGTACACTTAGTTCTCTCATATGAACTCCTTGATCCCCGACAGCTTGACGTGGCTGGAACCGAGTGACTCACGATTAACTCCGAATGAGATTGGGCTTAATGGTATAATAAAAACATGCCCCGTCCTCCCAATTAATAGAAAGTCAACATTTTATTCCACGTTTTATTACAGGAACATTAAAGTTATGGCTGTGTCTAATCTAATCGTTCCGAAAAATTGGGGAAGTTGGAAAAGGGGATGGACTACTTCACTACTATCTGACCAAAAAGTTTAGGTACCTCAATTTTTGTACAGATTTTCATGAAAATATCAGTAAAACAAAATTCTAAAAATATGAGACAACATACATGTTGCAGGCGAATGTTTTGCCGATACTAATACAGAGGTTCCACATTTTTAGATGATTCGCGATTATTTCCTGGCAAGTAAAAGGTGAAAAAGCACGATAATCCTATGATAATTTCAGAACACTCAACTTTGAATGGCTGTAAGTCACTGAAAGTAAATTATTAAAATTCTGTAAACAATATATGGGTTTCCTTGATTCTTTCTGTGCACAGTGGTGAAATTTAGAGCCCAAAATATAATTTGTTAATAAGTTATTAACAAAAGAGTAGGGAGGTGTCATTTTCGTTACAAAGGAACGTACAGAGATGATTATTGAAGCAAATTACAAATTTTAGGCTTCTGACAATGTTGTACGTATTGTCAATGAGCAAAAAGTTGCACTTGAATGTTTAAAAAATTATTTTCTTCTTGGAAAAATACAAAAGCGTGCAACACTCACACTCACCCTGATGCAAAAAAAAAGGGATGCGGTCTTTTGTATTTTTCCAAGAAGCAAATAATTGTTTAATCATTCAGTTGCAACTTTTTACTCATTGACAATACGTACAACATTGTCAGAAGCCAAAAATGTGTAATTTGCTTCAAGAATCATCTCTGTACGTTCCTTAGTTTCGGAGATAACACCACTTTACTGTTTTCTTAATAACTTATTAACAAATGATTGTTTTTGGCTCTAAATTTCGCCACTGTGCACAAAAAGGATCAACGAAACCCTTATATTTTTCGAGATATTTATTGTAGAATTTTCATAATTTATTTTCAGTGACTTACAGCCATTCAAAGTTGAGTGTTCTGAAATGATCATATGATTATTGTGCTTTTTCACCTTTCACTCGCCAGTAAAGAATCCCTAATCATCTAAAAATTTTGAAACTGTATCATTATTGGAAAACCTTCACCTGCAACATGCATGTTGTCTCATATTTTTAGATTTTTTTTCTGCTGAGATTTTCGCGAAAATCAAGGTGCCTAAACTTCTTGGACAGATAGTAGTCCTCCCCGTCGTCCTGAAAATTCTGGACGACTAGCCAAGCTTTTGAAAAATATTGGACCAGGCATCCCAAATTTTGGGACGAGACACTTCGTAAAATTATTCTATAGTCCTTTTATTATTACTAAATCTGTTTATGCTATATCTCAAAGATAATCATTTTTTGCTGACAGATTACTTATTCGGGATTTGAATTTTTTGTCAAATCTATATAATTCGACGCCTCCATTCAATATGAGACTGTGCTGACAGCGCCGTGTATACGAGACCATACACGGCGCTGTCAGCAGATAAGATTCAGATTGAATGGAGGCGTCTAATTATGTATTTTGGTTTGGTTGTTCGGATTAAAAGGTTCAACATTTTATTACTGTCTGGTTAAAAATTAATTTATTTTCATTCATGATTCAACTATTTCGTTGAAAATTCGTCTTTTTTGGTTAAGTTCAACATATAAGAAACAGTAATATTTTACTTAACCCCGCTTCCCCCAAATTGTCTTACGTTATTTTTGATGATCCCTAAATAAATTCACAAAAAAAATTATGTAAGATAGAGGGTGTGTGGGGGGTGGAGGGTCAAAACTTACGGACCTTAGCAAAGGGGGGACATGGTTCAAAATTTCAGAAAAAACTTAACGTAATTTATGCATGTCCTCCTTGTAACAGCGTTCCTCAATTGTTACAGAAAGCGTTTAAAATTACTATAGAAACATTTTACCCTGCATGCTACTTTCTGTTCTGTACCTGAGTTTGCTTGGTAGCAATAGCTGATGTTGTCTACCTGATCTACTAAGAAATTGAGAAAAATTCTATTGTAGAAAAGTAGTTAGTTCTAATTGCTTTTTATGGGCAAGTCTGCAAGCTGCCCAGAACAAAGACATCCAGGTAAACTGGTTGAATAAACAGGTGCGGCTTTAAAGTTTAAAATAAGGTATCGAAGTGTTCAGTTCTAATACTTGAATTTTATTGCTATAATCCAAAGACAGCAAAATTTATTGCTTACTTTATGCGCCTATGGTACCTAATCCAGTTCACCTGGTTCTATACTCAAATTACAGATTAAACCCTTGTAAATTATTCAGGTTAACATTTTTCTTTTATAACTTAGGGTATAAAAGTAATGGAAAATTTTATGAAATTTCCGGTACGTTTACGTAACTGCATCTTACATTTGTATGTAACTGAATTTTTCGAAATTTTTCATAAAACCATGAAACTGTAACGGAATTTTCGTAAATCTACCATAAATTACGAAAAAAGTATCGTAATTTTCTGCTACATGTAACGGTATATAAAACTTCCGTTATGCTCGAAAGGGTTCGTCCATATATTGCGTAAAGCTTTCAGGGGTGTGGGGGTCTAGCCTAGCGTTACGACAATGGTAGAAAACGCCAAGAAAACTCAGTAAAAGCGTTATCACCAGATAATTACGATAGGTATGTATGGCCGATCCTAAACGTAACATTTTTTGTTATAAGTTTAGGAATATCCAGACACGATGTATCAGAAACTTCTGTAATTGCATGTAACTGAAAATTACAAAGTTGTAACTGACTTTTCATAAATTTATCTTGAACTCACGAAACTTGTAACTTAATTTTCGTATCAATTAAAGTTTAGTATCAAGATATTACACCTAAACATCTAGATCATTGTCCTATAGTTAAAAATCCAGATATTGAGTGATCCTCGTCGAGAAAAAAATTACAGTCACAGAATAGTTTTGTTGAGCAGTTTTTGTTCGCTTTACAAAAATTTAATTATGCTTGCCAAATATTTGGTTGTGATTAATAAAAAAGTACTGTAGCGTAACAAAACAATTTATTTGGCTCAAACAATAATTTTTTTAAGTCCCGTTTGGTACTTGTACCAAAGAATGTGGTTGCTCGTACCAAGCACACGAGCGTGCATGCGCAGAGGCCTAAAGTCCCACTTTTTAAAAAACAGTTTTAAATACAATTAATTTTTATTAAGTGTATTCTTCGGGGAACTGGTACCACTATTTTGTGAACTAAGAATGTATGCTGTTTAGAATTAGATTCCTATTCCTATAACTTATAGCTTCTTTATTTTGTTTGATAAAATAAAAGCAAATATTCATTGTTTAAAGAAAAAGCTAGAAGAAAAAAATGCTTTGTATCAGTAAAATGCTTTTGATTTGAGGCAAAGTCTTTGGGTTAATCACAATTTCCTCTATAATCATGGATTATCACGAAGAAATTTAATTGTGATTGAGTAAGCAAATTCTCTGTAAATTGAACGCATCTAGGTTACTCCGCTATTTGTAGGTTTTTATTTTATGAAACACATGGGCATAAACCCACGGCAGGTAATAAAATGCCTGACGAAAAGGTACATTTATCCCTCCAATTTTCAACATTGTAAATTTTCTATTCATTCGGTCACTATTGTGGGCGAGGCAACAGAAGGGAACATTTAAATATTATTAGGGCACTACTCTAACCTAACCTTTCAAATGAAAAGAATTCTGTATTTTCGTAGAAATTATTTGAATAGCTTTCAACCAGGCAACCAGCTAGGTAAACCAATACTATAAAAGTATAAATGAATTCAGTCATGCAAATCAAATATCTCTTTTTAAAAAAGAACTATTTAAGGACAAGTTGAATAATTAAATAATATTAGGGCCAAGAAGTTGACCAATTTAATTTGTAGCCATTTTCCATTTTCTTTTAAACATTTGAGATCCACAGATATCAGTTATATTAAGTTAAAAAAGATAAAAATTAAGAATAGAGTCCAACATTTTAGATTTGAGGATTTTAAAAACCACTTCAAAGTTTGTCCCACAAGTCTATTTTTTCGGTCGCGCTGCATTGCTATTTTAGGATAAAACTGGAAAACAATATTATGAAAACTATTCATAATGCTGGCTAAAATTGCTAATTTTATTCTATTTTTGCGTAATATTTTGTATTAAATGTCTTTCTACGATCTATATCAACTTATCATACTATAAAATGAGAAGATGTTTTGAAATGGTAAAGTTACAGTCAACTAAATCGTGAAAACAGTTATTTTCTCCATATTTTTGAATATTTTTGTCTATTCTGCATATATTTTTTAAAGGTTTTCAAAATTGTATTGTTTTATCAGTCGTATGTCCCTTCACGTGACCTTTAGCCATGTGTAAAATGCATATCCACCATAAATACATTTATTTAATCGTTTCATATTTCCATACTATCTTGGGTTAACCTTAATTAAAAAAAATATTTTAGGCAGTTTGGAGTTTTGTTTTGTTTTCGTAAATCTCATTGTCTTAGTCAAACCCTAAAATTAGAAGATGATCATTTTTTTGGTACTCCTTTCAGAATATACAAAATTATCAAAAATAGAAACCACAAAAGATCGTCAGGTACAAATTAAATTCCGAATATAGCCGTGAAATTTGAAATAGCTGCCGAGAAAATTAATTTGTGATTACAAATTTTGAATACTCACAAAAATTCGAAAAATTATATTAAATTCGAAATTCGATCAGCGTAGCACAAATATTTTCGGTGAGCCCAGGGAAGCTGAAAAGGCGCAGTTATAGGTTCACCGAAATTCGCTGAGGGTGAACCAAAACTATTGAGAAGTTGTAGGCTCCGGAAGCTACAATTATGGTCATGATCATTACTATTATTATAATACTATTAATCTGAATCTCGGTCGGGGTACGAAGCGTTAATTGGTACTAATTTTGCTACAGTCAAAAATAATGTATTGTGCTGCAAGTGCAGAAAGTAGGCAGTTCCACACGAGTGTGAAGTTTGCCGTATGAGCAAGAGGCGAATTAAAGAGGAGTTGTAGGCGAACTGTAAACGAGTCGAAGACGAGTCGGGAACGACCCGAAGATGAGCCGATGGCAAGTACTTTAAAATTCACGATAGTTACAACTGCCTACTTTCAGCAGTCGCACACGATATTGTTTGTAACAATTTTCGGGAATTTTCTATTTGAAAAACAATAAAACCATATTTTCCGGAAATGTTTCAAAATTTATGGTTTAATTACCGAAAATCTCCGGAAATTGTTGGTAACTTTGTAAACACTCAACATTTCCGGATATTAAAAATATCCACAGCTTTTCGGACAAAATCCAAATATTTCCAAAATTTCCGGAAATTAATGAAAAATTGGTAAATTTCCGGAAATTTCAGGCATCCAAAAATGTTCAAATTTTTCGCTAATTTATAGTAATTTATGGTAATATATCTGTCATTTACGGTAACTTATCACTTCGTGTTTGTCCAATCACTATTCACTACTCACAATCAGTCTGTCAAGCGTCATCACATAATGAAGTGAGGTTATGATTCCGGCAGTCCTAGACAGGAATTCGGATTCGAAACGCGCAAACGCAATAGCTAAAAAAAGTAATCTTGCTCAAAGTGCGCTAGCTAGGAACATTCTTTTTGCAACGCATGCACGAAATGTTCGCTTTTCGTGAGGGAAGTGACCAATCCCAAAACCGCGGTAAAAATCAGTTATAAAAAGAATTTTTCTAGCTGCTGCGCTTGCGCTCCTTGAGCAAGATTGTTTTTTCTAGCTGCTGCGCTAGCGCACTTTAAGCAAGATTACTTTTTTTACCTATTGCGCTTGTGCACTTCAAATCAGAAATCTTTCTAGGACTGCCAGAATCATAACCTCACTTCATTATGATTGGTGGCTTGAGAGACTGATTGTGAGTACTGTATAGTGATTGGACAAACTCGAAGTGACAAGTTACCATAAATAACTAACAAATTACCTTAAATTTCCGAAAAAACTTGTTTTTATTGTTTGCCAAATCTAAAATTTCCTGAATTTGCCACAAAAAATATCGAGTGCTGAAGGTAGACAGTTGTAACTCTTGTGAAGTTTACAGCATTTGCCATCGAATCATCTTCGGGTCGTTTCCGGCTCATCTTCCGCTCGCCTCCAACTTACCTACAACTCCCCTTTAATTCACTTTTGGCTCGTACAGCAAACTTTACACTCGTGTGGAACTGCCTACTTTCCGCACTTGTAGCACTATATACTATGTTATGACTGCTTTTTAACACTGCTCCATGGTTTTGGAATTAGTCACGTCCCGCACGATATACATGTTTTGTAATAGGTTCGTAAAAAGTTATATCACGAATGATATATGAATGATATGTATATATAAAAAAGGGCATTCCTGAAGACTGTAACTATTCTGTAACAGTTGTGGAACTCAGGGTTAATATTAATATTAATGCGATTAATATTCCTTATTCTTTTTGTGAGCCGTGGGAGCTTCTTTTCGTTTCCAATTTTTTTTCGGCCCGCAAGCCTATTTTGTTCCGCGACCTTTTTTCGGTGAGCGAGTTTTTTTTGATTCGCGGCTCAATCCAACCTGCACACAAGAGTTTTATTAGGCAACTACGGTTAAATAGTGTTTTATATTAAATATAATCTTAAATTTGAAATTGAAAATGATTTTCAGTATACTATTTATATTATTTTGTAAATGTGTTGATCTTCAACACTTCTTTGGAAATCTTTAAGGGTGATTTTTATATTCTTTCAAGAACAAAACTTAGGGATTCCAAAAATGTATTAAAACAAGTAAAAGCTTTATAATGAAGACTTATCTGTTTGTATTGTCCCTTGGTCCTTTTGAACGAGAAAAACTGATCCTTTTTTTGGTCTTTACCAACAGTCAAACTCACCAGTCGCAAATCAATCGGTTTAATTGTTATCAAACAAGTTTGTTTGATTTAATGCAAAATTATTTCATATATTTTTATTTTATTTCCAAATTTCAGTTCACCGAAACTAAAACTACAAAATTCTATAATCTATACTGTGGCTCGTCACCAACAAGTGTGCTGTTCAATGTCACGTGAAGCACTGACATTTATTTTAACAGAGGAAAGAACGCCCCTCTTAAAACGCACAATTTTTGGGTAGTGATTATTTCGTTAAGAACTCGAGGAGAATGTCGTGCTGCGGGAAAAAATGTTGCGGGTTGACATCCGAAAAAAGTACAACAAACCAAATTTTTGAAATCGGTTAATATCTTCTGTTCTCTTTTTGTATTTAAAAGTGTTCAAAAAAATGTTTGAGCGATTTTGATGACTTGCTAAGATTAAGCTTTCAGACATAAGAAGTGATGGTGCTATCACGGCAGATCTTTTTTTCCTAGAGAAAAGCCAAGGGCATCATTTGAGAGACATATTATGGTCAAATCGTCAATGTTATCCCGTTTTTCAGCGAACACCTAGTAAAGATCAAATGGAAGCGTTGCCCTCCTCCGGGGGGGGGGGGGGGCTTGGATTTAATAAATAATATACCACCCCTAGGAAGCCTGAAAATTCTCCTTCCCATGATAGTACCAACATTTTTTGTCTGAAAGCTTAAAAAATCGCTCAAATAAGGTGAAACTGACCATTTTTGAACGCCTGAAACACCACACAAAAATGTTTTTCATTATGCAAAAATTTTTTTTTTTTTAATTTTTTATTATTGTTTACTAGCAAAAACTGTACATGTTTTTAAATATGTTATATTTTATACATAAAAAATAATTAAATTATTATAAAATACCTTGGGTTTTATCTAGATGATAAACTACGATTCATTGTCCACGATTAAAACCAATTAAAAAAAATGGAGGCAGCGAGGGAGCGATATATGTAAAGGTTGAAATTCACATGAAGCGTTGCTCTAATAAAACGCTATACGACAGAGCGGACATAACTAGAATCGACAGTTTTATATAAAAATTAACAAGAAATCACATAGCTAGTTCGGTGATAATAGACACAAATAGTTTAATATTCAGTCAATATTACCCTAACAATGTATGCTTTGAAAAGATAAGAAAGACAGGTAAAGTAGGGCACGTAGCGTTTCCCTACCTAGAAAACATTGGCCTAATCCACGACGAAAATAACATACCGATAACATACCACGTCAAATGACTTTAATTTAGTAAGTCAATAAATTATGTTCTGTTTATAGATTCTAAAAACTCGGAACCACTATTGAGATTTTTCATGAGCCTCCCAAATATTATGGCCACAATAGCATTATGGCCATAATGATAGTACAAAATAATCCTCCCAGATAACACAAAAAACTCCGTGAAGATTTCCTTAAACTTGCAATGTAAGGTTGGGAATATTGTATTGAAAGATTAGGACAAGGTTAGGTCAATTACGAAAATGCCCGCTTGTGAGGGAATGTTGCGCGTCAAGTTTCAGGACAGTTTGGAAGATTTATTTAACTGAATTCGATGCGCAGTAGTTTTCTATGAAACCAACGGCTGCGCAGTCGTTTTTGACCCTCCTAGTATACCAACATACATGTTTATCATGATTATTTCTTATATGTATAAAAAAAGTACAACCAGAAAATAATAAAATTTTATTTTTATTTTTTGGTTTTCCTTTTTTTCATAAATATGGGGAATAAAACTGATACGTGTGTTTGGTGGTATACTAGGAGGGTAAAAAAACTACTGTGCAGCCGTAGGTCCCATAGAAAACTACTGCGCATCGAATTAAGTTAAATAAATCTTTCAAACTGTCCTGAAACTTGACGCGCAACATTCCCTCACGAGAGGCCATTTTCTTAATTGACCTAACCTTGTCCTAACCTTTCAATGCTATATTCCCAACCTTACATTGCAAGTTTCAGGAAATCTTCACGGAGTTTTTTGTGCTATCTGAGGGACTTGAAAAATACCAGTCATAAGAAAAACATAATAAAATACTGGCGTCTAGAACAAAGCTACGCGAGCAACCATTTAGATTTTCGAGGACATATTTTGGTTGTGGCCCTCTAAAAAAAGATAAAAACGACGCGTATATACTAAACATAGAAAACCAAATATTGATTTACGTGATATATATAAAAAATCTATAACTATAGCTAAAAAAAATGATGTTGTCGAGAACCTATTTTTTAAAACTGTTACAATTATTTACAACCAAAATGACAAATACATGACGTATAATCAAGAGACTAATTTATGAAAATTGTACTAAGTAAACTACGAACTGTCTACTATTACGAAATTTTCACTAATACTAACCCATTTCTAGCTCGTTCAGAAATCTGATAAATATAGAAGAACAAATAATAATAAATTATTTATAACCAAAATGACAAATACGTTACGCATATTCGAGAGTCTGATTTATGAAAATTATACTAAGTAAACTACGAACTGTCTACTATTACGATTTATTGTTCCGTAAGACTAATCTGTTTTCATCTTGTTCGAGATTCTCATAAATATGTATAGAACAAATAATAATAAAAAATTATTTATTCCCAAAATGACAAATACGTTGCGTATATTTGAGAGTCTAATTTACTAAGTAAACTACGAACTGTCTACTATCACGGAATTTTCCGTAATACTAGCCCTGATGCTTTACTTGACCGACAGTTTAATGGAAAATTCCGTAATACGAGTACTATAACTGGACAGTACGAAGTAACTAAGCGAATGAAATTGACCCTTACTTTTGTTTCATAAAAGCGATGTTAGACCGACCGCAATAGAGTGCATGTTTCTACAACAAAAATTATTCTAAATTGAACTAATCCCCTAACTAAAAATTAGGCAAAACACTAAAAAGATTGTAAAAAAAACTTAAAGCCAATAGACGATAAATCGTATGTTTCTTGTTACACTGTGCTGTATCTAGTACATAAGATTAGTTACAGAAAACCTTGTTTGAAAGAGTAACACTGATATAGAATTGTTATATATTTGTTACTGTATGTGTGTGACAGCGTTCTAGAATTATTACAGAACGCGAGAAACAGTGTTAAAAAAAAATCAGTTTATGTCAGATCTTTACCAAATTTAGTTGAATCTATGAAAATATTGATTTGTGAATTTATTTTTTTAATTACATGTAGCAGTGCAGACAGTGTTTGAATATTTGTGATTTTTTCGGTCCAAGTTTAGCCTTTCTTTGAATTTAGGAAATAAATTTCCAAATATTTTAGATACTACATGAATAAAATACTACTGAAATGTGCATTTAAAATGATGTTTTATAGAACAGTAAGAGCAAAGTCTAGCAAACAGTTAAAAACTGGTGCTCAGTTGTTCCAACATTTGATCGTAAACTTCCGAATGAAATTATAGGCCACTATTTACTTGAATTTTAATTTAGAATTTCATTGTTGATATTTGATACATCGTAGACTTACTGAAAATTATAGAATTTTCTAATTACCTTGGTTGTGTAAATCGATGAAAACCATGCGAAATAGGGGATTCCATTTTTATTTTTTATGACCGAACATCACAGAATTTATTGTCCCTTTTTTTAAAAGCCACAATTAAATAGTATTTAAATAATTTAAATAGTGTTAATGCTTCATGTATAAAAACACAATGGTGCGTAAAATCTTGAAGAAAAGAGTAGCAGGAGGCGAACGTCTAGGCTACAAGGAGATCCAAAGTAGATATGAGTCTAAGATTAAGGAACTGTTAAAATTATATTTACGAAGCCTAGAAAAATGTTGAAAAAGGGACCTTGCAAATGCCGCAACGGTGAAACACGTTAGTTTACTTTTCTCGCTCCGAAATTGTGTAAAATGTATGAAAGGAGTTTACGACAGTAGAGCTGAGAAAAAAAGGTAAACACTGCTGCGATGAGTAAATAAAAATTCTAGCAGAATATGGAGAATGGGAGATAAGGTAGTGGATAATTAGATAAGAAATAAGGAAACAATTTTAAGAAATAGGGGGAGGGAACGAAAAACATTTTGATTAATCATAATGCAAAGAAAGGAAGTATTTCACAAAAACGTAGTGACACGTGTTTAAAATTGGAAATGTTAACCGCTTTATTTGGTACTCTCTGCTGTCTAGTCTAGTATTACGGAATTTTTCATATGGGGCTGATCTTACTGAAACTTACGTACACATCTTATTTCGCCCCCACCCCCAGATTTATAATGGAATATAATTTAACTCTTTTTCCACCCCCTGGGACACCTTTTACAACCTACACCCCCCCACCCCTAGGGACAGCTGTCCATTTCCAACTATTCGACCTCGAAGTCAACATAATAAGAAGCAAATGACGGTTAGTAGTAACATAATAATATTGATACGCAGTGAGGCTAGTAGAACGAAAAATTCCGTAAGACGAGTCATAACGAGTCAGCGACTCGTACGGGAATTTTTGTGATACTAGTTAATCTTACGTAAACTTTCATAATAATTAGTGGTGGGTATTTGACCGATACCCGGGAAACCGGGGAGGGTACCCGATTTGGCGGGTATACAATAACAAAAATTGTTCAAAATGATACCGAAATCAACATCATTTTGATATGCAACAAAAATGATACCAAAACTAAGAGCATTTTGTTAAATGTATTTGTCACTTGCATGCGGCTAGATAAAACTTTTAGGTTATGTCGTTCTGACATCGGCACCGAAATTTGGCGGCCATTTTATTCAGTCTGACAAATGACACTAAAAGCAGATCAAAATGATCCGAATAGACAGATCATTATGATCTCGAGAGTCAAATGATCGTTGAAGCAAAATGATCTGCAACAAAAATGATCCTTTTTTTACTGTGTAAAACCCGGGTAATGATACAAAATTCGGGTATCCGTACCCGAGTAATCGGTTAATGCCCACCCTCACAACAAAATGGTATCTTTGGCATATCCCTAGAATATCTCGGCAGGACATATAGGATATCCCGAAGAATGCCCCCAAAATCTCCCTGGATATCCGTGGCATATTTTAAGGATATCGACAATTCCGCCCCATACGATATGTACACAATGTCCTGTAAGGGATATGTACAATTTTGGCAATGAAATCCAATATTTCTGAAGTGCATATTAATTTAAATATGTTGAATGCCTGAAAACATAAAGATTCACAAAAATCCGTTTGACAAAAATCCTCTTTATACAAATCTCGAATATTCGGTTTCTTTCGAATTCTGTCTCCGTATAATTATAAAATAATTATTACCACAAGTTATTTTCATAACCAATAACAGCCTCCTTGCAATAAAAAAAGTCACTTTCTGAAAATTTAAGAGTTGGCTATTATTGCATTTATAACCTTTA
>CAKNWT010054266.1:0-13166 GCA_932066315.1 Andricus coriarius | reverse complement strand
TTGGATAGATTAGGCTGTAGGGGTGGGCACTGATCGAAAATTGGTTGATTTTATAAGTATATATCTCGCAGTTTGTAACACATCAACAAAAAATCATGCTTAAACTTATTTTTCAATGGTTAGTCATTTGGTCAATAGGGCGTAAAAAAATATATTTGTTTTTTCTCTCCTAGCCATTTTCATTTTTTGGTGTAAAAATAATTGGGTAATTTTTATTATTAAAATAATGTTATTCCATGGATCAAAACCTTTGAACGCTAGAACTTGTTAATTATTTTTTATGTGTGTAGAAAGAGCAAATGATTTACGTAAAAGCAATGCGTACGGCGATAAAATGATGGTAGATATCACTGAAAATTAAAAGGAAAGTAAACAACACTAGATAAGATAAGGGCGTTGAAAATTTCTAATTTTTTGTTTGTTTTTCATATAATTTGAATATTTTCGGCTTCAAATGATTAGGAAGGACTTTGTAAAAGTTAAAATTTATGCTAGTGATACAGAGCTACCCTTAAACTTTTAAAAACTACTACTTAACCCATTTCCTTCCTCTGTTGCGTATACGCAACATTACTATTTCAAAAATTCGTATGTTTTTCATACGAATTCAACTGTTTCGTTAAAAATATATGTGTTTTGCAGAAAATTCATCTTTTTGCTTAAAAATTGAACATTATAGATGATTTTTTTGGGGGAAAATGGAGGGAAAATTGGGAAATGGAGGGATAACAGAGGAAGGAAATGGGTTAAGATGATGTTTTGCTTCTCTAAGAGTTCTTCACATAATTTCTTATAAGAAAAGTCCTAGGATGACTTCAAAAATATTTTCAAAATATTTCATATTGTTGTTTCAAAATAATTTAAAGACAATTAGTGTTTCGGTTCTGTTTCTTTTTTATTTTTAGACACAACTCTTAAGATACTTTTGTTTTTAAATAAATCTGGATTACACCTTAGAATAAAAATCGCCTTATTCAACAGAATCACAACTGAAAATTAAAAAAGCACAAACAATATTTGGTATGGTAACATTTCCAATGTAAGATGGCTCTCCAATGTCCATATGTTTATCGTTTATTTAAATCTACTATTGTCTAAATGCCAAAAATGTCCGATTCTCAAGAAAATATAATTATAATCTCTCCGCGAGACCAGTTCGCAGGGTTTTAAATACGCCACAAAAACCCACATATAATCCAATTTTATAAATATCTTAAATTACAGTTTTATTTTGATCTATAGATAAGGTATGTGTGTATGAAACATCGTGCGTCAAAAAAATATTTGACTTGCTCAAATCCTTGAAAAATTTGAATAAAAATAGTCTCAGGATCTCTGAATGTTGCTTAACAAAAAAAAAAAAAAAGAATTGAAAAAAAGTATAGAACATTTCCTGATATCACATGTGCGCATGCTCCGGTACTGATTAAGGCAGAAAAGGAATAATTTTTTCCAACAAAAAAACCTTGCGTATCTTTGCCATCAAATGCAGTTGATGACGATGTAAGACATTCAGTAATGTAGAAAATAAGAATAGCAATGAAGAAACTATTGATTTTGGAAAGAGAGTTAGTAATTACATTACAAACACAAAAATATCGTATATTTAGCAGGAATAATTCTAAAGTATTATTTTTCTCTCATGATCCTGATTGCCAATCACTGTTAAAAGTTTAAAAGAAAGTAGAAATGACACCTTCTCTTTGTTGCGCAATAGATAGAGCCAAATCTACCAATAGAATGCTAATGTACATAATATTCAGCGCAGCTTAGAGAATTTCAAATCTTAGGAGTTCCGAAAATGGAATCTGTTACCGGTCATGCATATCACATAATAGGATTAAATTTTCAAACCTGCTTGTAGACACCACATTCCTAAAATTTTTCTATAAAGTGAACGTAAGGAATGTTTGCGAGCGACAACTTGTCCATAGGTGCCTTCATTTATAAAAATGCCTGTGTCTTGGAAACAAACAGTCCATACAAAATTTAAAACTGGTATGGGTGACATGATATTATTTATTATCAAAGCAACTACGGTCTGAATAAGACAGTATCACTAAATTTGCTAAAGCACAGTTGCATTATTACTCCAAATTACTCGAATCAGGCCTAATTTTATAAGGAGGACTGCTAATTCTAGGTAAACGACTGATGACTCCGGGAGCAATGCATCAATTGCATCATGCAAGGTAGATCCTATTTATTCCTTTAAAATCTTGATGTTAAGCAATCAATATCCCTTGAATAATACTACAATCAAAGCTGGCAAACAATTGTACTTTTTTGTCATTAAAACTTATATTGGATTCTGGTTTGAGGCGCCTTTATTGTTCGCTGCCCTTTTGAATTAATTAAATCTGCTTAAAGATTTAGTAAAGTTCAAGTATTTTAATTGGAGGAGGCAACGTAGACAAAAAAAGCATGTAGTCTTACATCACAATGCACACAAATTTGAAATATACTATTGTACAGGCAAATTTTTTTTAAATATAAATAAATATGATAAAAAAATGTAAGGAGAAAATTATTTTATGCTTTATTACACGTGATCTTTGCTTAACTTCTACAAATTTGTACCCACTTCTTCATCTTCCAGTTCATTGTCATAAAAAAATGTTGCTGGTGAACAATTAGAACGGTTTACACCATTGCATTCGGAACAAGCTTGTGTACAGAAAAGTCCACTTTTCCTGCTTCCACGATTTCCTTCACATCCTGATTTGCAGTTGTAAACAACTTTTTTTTAGGGCATTATGGAGGATTTGTTGTTTAATCATCGGGTTAAAAATTTAACCAAATTCCATCCCATGCTGTTGGTACCAAATTATTACCTAGACATTTTTGCGTTTGTAGATAAACCTTTTTTAGATGCTTTACAGCTGCATCTTTTGTGCATGGTAAATTTGATAATAGTACAGGAGTATATTTTTCTATGGCTGAGGTAAAACATCGAAATCTGTACTGATTCAAATCGATCACAGAGCTTGGAGCTCCGTGCAGAGCATAAATACATTTCACTCCAGCCTTAAAAATGTCCTCCGTCCGTTGAATTTCTATTTGGTACACTTCGGCAGCATCCTGCAAATCTTTTAGAGTTTAAAATCTATTTTTTCCCTTGTGGTAGAATGCCAATGTGGCATCACAGCCTGTAAATGCATGTAGAAAAAGCTCATGCTGTTTACACATTAGCATGTGATTAACTTGAAGGATATTGAAAATACGTTCTAGTGCTCTGATTTCTTCTGCGCATATGAAACCTGCTTGGAATCACTCAATACATGATACGTATTCACACCTACATATAATCATAGAAGGTGATTTCGATTGTAGAGTGGGTACGCTTAATGCACTGGACGAAAGTATCTTTTTCTACTGCAATAACATTTCTGCTTTTATGAGCTCGAATGACTCTGTTATAAATAATAGAGGTAAGCAATAATTGGCTGGTCGACGGGCTTACATTGTTCAATGATCTTAAATTTTTGCCAGTTTTAAGAATGTCTGATGATCTTTATGTGTCTTTAACTTTGTATTTTATTTACACCGCTGAGTCTTATAAAACTGGCAAAGGTAATCCCTTAAAAAATGTAAAGCTAATGTTTGATAAGAGTAAATCTATCGATTTTGTCGAAAGCATGAGATGGAAGGATGTGATTGCGCGTATTGATGGTGATGCTATTGCTGTTACTTTAAATACTGCAAGCAAATTACATATTTCTCATAAAGTGTCCAGTAGAATGGGGAATATATCCACTGACAAGCCTTAGTTAGACAAGGATTGTCACGTGGCTGGTAGTAGCATGGTCATAGCGATAATAATGAGGTGAGTTGTGTGGGATGTTAGAAAAGATATCCTAATCTTCCACATAATAAGAGAAATGATTATGGAAATACGAGGTCTGTCCAGAAAGTATCTGACCTTGTATTCTAACTTTGTACCTAGTTGTGCTATTGTCAAAAATAGGTATCCATCATTTAGGAGGTAACTCTGTAAAGCCTTCTCCTAAGTGACAGGATCCGGCGAATCTTTAGTTGACTAGTGTACGCAGTTGCATACACGTCTAACCATGTACGCGTCGCATTTCGGGATTACGGAACGCCCGAACAAAGAGTGTGCATTAAATTTTGCCAAAAAGTTGGCCTTTCATGTTCGGAAACTATCGTTATAATTCGGAAAGTGTACTTCAATAGAAAGTGACACTCGCTCTGATAAGCCCTCAACGGCCAAATCACCTACAAATTTGGAACGAGTGCGAGTGGTAATTAATCAAAATCATCGTATAACATTGAGAGAGATAGAGGATGACCTCGGGATTCCAAAAAGCATTGTTTCGTCAATTTTGAGTCAAGATTTGGAGATTAGCCGCGTGGCTTCAAAATTCGTCCTTCGCCATACGCATACATACCTGCCGTGAACACATGTGATTTCTCACTGTTTCTAAACTGGAAGTATCCTCTAAAGGGAAAACGATTTCAAGAAGTAGGGGAAATAATATAGAATGCGATGATGCAGCTGTTAGCTATACGCCTGTAGCGTACCTCTTTGACCTTGACAAAAGCGCCACCTGGCACGCGAATTATTGGGTATCTTAAACTTATTTGAGCAATGTTAATAAAAGAAGAGCAGTAAATATCAATCATTCTAATCAAAAATATTATACTAAGGTCTAAAGTCATTTATTCACTATAAGATTTATTGTTAATATTGATATGGAATTCATATTCCTTCCCAATAGTTCCAAATTGGTGGCGCTGTCGTAGCTACCCAACAGGCGTATTCCAAAAGGTGTCTCTAACGAGTGCTTCCAAAAGTAAGATGATCCCTGGAAGAAGATTGTGGCTTCTAAAGGGGAGTACTTTGAAAGAAATATCATGGCTATTGACCAGCATTAAATCTTACTCCTGGTACACCATAAGGTTGGGTACTTTCCGGACAGACCTTGTAATGCTGTGCACTCAGAAAAATGTTTTCTTGACCCTGTATATTAAAGATGGAATTTGTTTAAATTTAAGAATTTGTTTGATTCAAATACACATTTCTCCGAGTGTAGATCAAATAGCTTCTACCCATAACTCATCAACGTTTTGGTTTAATATTAACTGGTTATGGGTGAAATATTCATTTCCAATTAAATTAATTAATCGTCCTCTCGAAGTCTGTATTTCTCATTATGTGCTGCATGTCTCTATAATATTTTTTGAGCCGAAAGCAAGTCAGAAAACTGGTTACTTTACTTGGAAAGCACTATTGAACAATGTTATGTGGACTGAAAAAGTGCCAAATGCTTGTGGGTGCCTGACTACGACGATGCTATTTAAAAAGAGTGATGCCAGCATCCCTGATAACTATAGATCGATAATATTGGTGAATTACATTGCGAAAATGTATACGTGCATTTTGAATGATACACTAAATACTTAGAGCGATGACCGTAATGAGATTTCCGAATTTCAATTTGGTTTTAGAAAGGATCGGGGCTGTCTGGATAATTATTTTTTTACCCTGCAATCGATTATTCAGATACATTTGAGACACCCGAGAAGTGCAGTCTATGCTGTACTTCTAGATCTTAAAAATGCATTTTCCTCAGTTCCACATGATCTGTTATGGAACAAATTGCATTCTCTTGGTGTAAGTTCGAATATAATAAATATTGTGAGCAATTTTAAAACAAATGCGTATTCTTATATGAGAACAAATCGTGGTACAACCGAATATGTTAAGGCATCGCTGAGTGTTCTAAAGGGAAAAGTACCAAGTCCTCTACAAAATATGCAAGAGCACGTCTGTTTGGCCCACTTGACTTTTCATTTTGTTTAAATAGTGCAAGTTTATTCATTTTTAACTTGAAATGTTACTGAGAGCAGTGCCATGGCTTATATCGGATCAATAAAATTGCATTATTTAAACAATAAAGAATCTCCCTTATATATTTTGACGTTCCCTTATATATTTTGAATCATTTCCCAAAATTTTAGCACAATATATTGATTTTTCTATTTAAAAAGCTATCGTATATAATATCATCTTATTGGTCCTGTGGCAGACTGTCACGAACCCTTAACAGTTTTGTGGTTTGTTTTGTCGATAGTGTGATCTTAACTACTTTTCTAACGATTTCCCACTGATTTATATAAATTAACGCAAAATACTTTACGAAACCAACGAAGTGCTCTGACCAAGTAATATTTTGGAAATGTATTTTATCGTCAATTAACATAGCTAACTGGAAAAAATTTATCAGAATGATTTGAGAAATTATGGAAATATCTCGATAGTTTTAGAAAATTCTCTGTGATTTCATTGTAATTATGTATAACTCATGTTTTACTTATGTATATGCAATAGACAGTATAGGTTTAATAAACAATTAACAATAGTTATAAAAAAACTATTTTGAGAGGTTTTTATTCACGAATGTACACATAATATCCTTTAAAGATATATTTATAAGATATCTGGAACGTATACATTAAATATGTTAGTGCTAACCATAATAAACTTCATAAAATGCCTCGCTCAAAATTTGTGTAATAAATAAAATATCATACACATTTTCGAATACAGAGTGTATCAACTATATTATGCTTCTCTTGAGTGACATACCTTTATTTACTAATACAGAGATATACTAAGTATATGATGCTAAAAAAATAAACCTACGATAGATTTTATTGAAAAAACTTGTAAATTCTGCAGCGGTGGACATTTAGTTGAGTGGAAACGTAGTTAAATTATAAATGGAACCAAAGATAGATGAAGAATAAATAAAAAGTGGCAGGGGTATAAAACTGTAGTTTTTCGGGAGAAGGATGTTTTCAGCAGGAACAATCGGTGAACCGTAGGCGAGCCGAAGGTGCAGTCGTAGGCGAGCCATAGAAGCCGAAGACTGAGCCGAAGGTAAGCAGAAGACGAGCTGCCTGCTTTTCTTGAAAACATCATTCAAGACAGAAAAAATTTACGCCCTGCCACATACATTATTTTCCCCAGCATTGGTATGAAAATATGCAAAAATAAGGAATGTATGCTTGTCAGAATCCATGCAGGGTCCAGGGATTCCTACATTCAAATATGTTATTCTTAATTTTTTAGTTCTTTTAATAGTAAGATCAACATTTTTGCCAGCTTTGAATATTTACTCGATAATGTTCACGATTTTTACTTGCCTGAATGGGCAGAAAAAATGGCATCAGAACTCTTCGGGAGGATGATGTTGTATGGTGTTCTTTTTGACAGATTAGGAAAAGATAGCAATTCGAGCAGATCATCCAGACATCAAACGAATCTTCTCATAGCGCCTATACTTTGCACTTGAGAACATGTGATCCGAGACGACCTGAAAAGGAGGGATACTGTCACGGTCCTTACAGAACATATCAACAGCTACTATCTGTAACTGATCTCATATGCGGATTTCAACTTATCGGGCAATAAATTATTTACAGCTTGACGCTTTCCTAAAGCACCGTAAAAAGTCTTTTTAGGGCAGCTTGGAGAGTCACACTTTGAACTGCGCATCAAAAAAACACTAATAAAAAGTCTTTATAAGGCAGTTGCGTGTTTAGCAGCATGAAGTGCCACTTTGTGGAACAAAAAGGGACGTCAAAACGTGACTTTCACATGCATATGCCGTTGAAATATTATTATTTTATTACTCATTAAATTAAAAAATTGTGTCATTAGCAATGCGTCATAAACCATCTTGATATTAAAAGTCATGTATAGCCTAGATTAACTATAAATTAAATATAAATCTCACATCCGTTTTAGTGAAAATATTGACTAATCCTTCCGTGATTTTTGTCAGATGCATACTTTTGTATTTTAACGAATTTCGTGGTTTTTCTGTGAACGCATAAATTAAAGGATTATTTCCAACGTGCATAAGGTAAGGACAAATAGATTAGGTTTGTAAATAATTCTAATCTTTCCATTTCGATGCAATGACTTGTGCATGCGTTATATTTGCGAAGGTGACGTAGCCTGTCAAGAAATTTCGCAATATTTCCTTATTGTTCCAATAAATCTGAAAATGTTCCACAATCGCGTTGTTTCATTAAACTTTTCTATATTTCACGGTTTTCATTTCTATAGCATTCTCTTAATTAATTTATATATACATATATATATATATAAATTAAATTAATGAAAAAATAAAAAAGTCAATACAATAAATAAAGAAATTCATATCACAGAGAAAACGTGTTGGGTAATTTTTACCGTATTATACAGATTTGACGGGATGAGTGAGAAATAAGTATGACATACCTTACCGTGTGGAAAAATTGCATGGCAGTATGGTGTCTTGTCTCGCTCAGGTTTGGTTTTATCTAGACTGCCTAGTCTAGAAGATCTGACCTGGCCTAAGCCTGGCGCTAATCTTGCCCAGGTTAGACTTTATCTAGAACATCGATCCTGGAAGGTCTGGTTTGGCCGAGGACATATTTCGAAAAAGTTACAGGGTGTTTAAACTGATATCAAATAAGAAATTTACACTATCAAAACAAGAATTTTTTTCTTGTTACCTTGACATTTTGGTCTCTGGTCCAGGTTTAGTGCTGATCAGCTAGCCAAGAAAAAAAAATTCTAGGTTCGGTCTGATAGGTCTGTTCTGGCCCAGGACTGGCTCTGATCAAATAATAAATACACACTATCAAAACAAGAGTTTTTTTCATCTCCTTGACAGTCTGGTCTGGTCCAAGTTTGGCATTCATCCGCTAAATACACCTATAGTGACGAATAATTTTTATCCAAGTCATTAAAAAAATAAGATGGGTCAAGCCAGCGCCTGACCGGTCTCCAACTAGGGGTTGAACATATAGCCTGGGGCTAACCAAAAAAATCGTTACACTTTCGGCCAGGCCAAGGCCAGACCAGATGATCAGCGTGAAGACTGGGAACCAGACGGCCTCGACTAGACCAGGCCACTGCCAAAAAAGGGTTACTTTAAAATATGATAACTCCGAGGACGAGAGCGATCTCGAGACGCTCCAGACGGGCGAACATTAAGTGATAGAAGTTTCCAGAATTGAGGGGATATTTACTATACTGGAAAGTAATCAGGGACCCGTCCGAAACTTTTGTTTCGTTACGTTTCGTTATCCAAATAGTATTGAATCTCTTGTTTTTCTTTTCGTTACAATTGACTGTTCGGAACGAAATTTAAAATGAAATTGTTATAACGTCATATCTTACCCGTCTGCCTTTTAATATTTACGTAATATGCATGAGGATTCGAATTAACTTTTTTTTACAATTACGCTTAATTAAAAAATTTCGTTAAAATTTCAGTATTTGGAATAACGTAAACTAAATCGAGTGAATATAGTTACGTTTTGGCAGTATAGAAACAGAACGAAAATCACGAATGTATATTGTTTCGTTTCGGTAGGATACCTGAAAGTAATACACTTGTCTCCACAAGCATCACTATGACCTGTCATGGCTTGGTCACTGCCCCACAATATTCTCTCAAATTATTAAAATTACGCATAAATATATTTATTTATAAACCTATTTAATCAATATAATATTATATTATTTTGAATCATATACTATAAAATTCAGGAGTTGAATCCAAAAATTTTGTCTGTTATGGCGAATTTCATTCCGTTTATGAGATAAATTATTTATTATAATTTTAAACATTTTGAGAAAATTGCTAGTTGCGTGAAATTGTCAAAACCTGTACATTATGAATATCTAACTTTCGCAATGGTAATTTTAAAATTGAAAAAATTTTATTTCAAATTTGTAATAATTGACTCTAAATTTGACCAGTTTCAACCGCCGTTTCCATCGAGTTCTTGTGTATATTTTCACAAAGCAATCAGTAGTTTTCTGCGACCTAATTAGTGATTTTCTACCAATCCTCACTAAAATTTCACTAATTTGGATGTAGCGTTTAATGCGGAAAAATATTAGTCCAACTAATTTTTAAGGAAACACTTCTCTGTGTGATATATTAGTCTTAAGGAACCATTTATTACACAAACACTTCAGGTTAATGCGAAGTATTTAGCACGGCTAATAAACTTGGATATAAAAGCTAGAAGCTCTTCATGGTCTTGAAATTACTCTCGTCTTAGGTATAAAAGCTGAAAAAAGTACAATTTCATTATTTGAAGTGACTAATTTTATCTATAAAATGTCGGACAAAATTTATTTGAATCTTCTAATTCTTTGTGGGGTTCTGTCTCAAGGAATTGTTGGGATTTTCTGGGAAGATGATTATAGTAAGTTAAGTCAACTTTTCAATAAAAATAAGATTGTTCACGTCAATTGCCAATAAGACAACTCTGACGTTAACGCATATTTCATAGAGTTAACATAGTACATATAATTAATTAACAATTAATATTAGGATGATTGACAAAAAATTGACCACTTAAAGTACCAGTTATTTTCCACATTTTCTTCGATTACTACGTTTTTCCTGAGAATATTCAATAAAGTACTTGTTATTTGAGCACAATTTGGTAATGTTTCAAAATTCAAGAAGACTTTGTTTAAAAATTATGAAAACAAAAGTATGCAAAATATACATTCATCCAACTGTTCCAAACTAAATATTCAAAATGAAAAATTGCTAAATAATATTAACAAATTTTTTTTAATATTTAAGATTTACAATTATATGTGGCAATATTTCACAAGTGTACCCACTCTAAAAATCAAAGCTGTCCGATCTAAGTAAAACTTGGCAAAGTGTTGTGCTATTGAATAGTACTTTATGGGTAAAATTGTGTTATTTAGATAAACATTCACCGACAAAATTAAAATAATTAGAATACAAGCAGTAAAGAATGAAAGTGCTACAAAAGCTTAGAGATCATCTAAGGGGGGGGGGGGTCCATCCAAATTATTATTTTCCATGTTGAGTGCAATGGAAAAAGCATCAAGCAGGGGGAGTTGGGTGGTATCTTTTCAAACTTTGTCCAATTTAGTTTTTTAATTTTTCTCGACACTCTTAAGAAAATGCAGTTTTCTGTTTTTATCCCTGTTCAAAAATTTCTCAAGATAGATTCGAAAAAATATACAGGAGCTACAGGCCAATAACTTGTTTGAACACGCTGTATACGATCTTTGCAGTTTTCCTAAACGACAGGATTGTTCAGAGAATTGTACCAGTGTGGACAGAGATGTACGAACAACGTGGCTCAAAAAGAGGTGTAGCAGGCTGTCGAGAGAACATGCTAATTGGCAGGATTGACTACCGCAAACCTTTCGATTTAAACTCTCATAGACTTATCATCTATATATTGGAAAACCTGAAGGTTTATCCACACATAGTGAGATGCATAGAGAGATTGGTGCCCCTTTGAAAAACTAGATTCACTATCTCATCTGGAAATTATCGTGTGACAACCAACACCGTCACCTTCTAGAGCGGCGTCTTTCAGAGCGCCACCATGAGCACTCTGCTGGTTTGCATCACACTTGCCACACTATCTCTCGCACTAGGCAATTCTCCTGGGTACCTCTGCGACAACAAAAATGATCGTGAGCATAAGATTCCGCTTTTAGTGTATGATTGACTGCATAAAATCTAGTAGGAAGTTTACTCACAACAAGTGAAGGCTGCTGACTATCAGGTAGCACATTGCTGACATAATATGGTTACTATCTGATGCTAGGAAAATTCTGGGGCGGAGGGAAAGGTGGTTTAGAGAAAATGAAAATTTTTTCTCTGACTTATCTCAACTCTTCATGGACCCTCCAGTTACTGTAGACCAACGGCCCAAACCAAAGTTTGGACACAGTGAACATAAATAGATTCAAGGAGCTGTGCAGTGTCCTCATAACGTAGAGGAGGAATGCCTACTTATTAATACCGAAGGGTTGAAAAAAGTATTAAGAGACATGAGGAACTATTCCGCTGCGGGACCAAATGGTATCAAGAGCTTCTGGTGGAAGAAGATTCCTTCAACACACCAGCATCTGGCCCGCTTTTTCATCTCATATCTAAAGTCGGAAGAGCCTATTCTGTAGTGGCTGGTGGAAGGACCCACAGTTCTCGTCCCAAAGACGGGCAACTTTTCTGACTCTAAGAATTACAGGCTGATAATATATATGAACACACTGTATACGACCTTCACAGCTATCCTAAATGAAATGATCATTCCGACTGTCGGACCTGTATGGTGAGAAACGTACGAACAACGTGGCGCAAAAAAAGGCGTAGCAGGATATCGGGAGAACCTGCTCATCGATAGGTGCATCTACTAAGCGCAGAATCCTATCAGCGCTTCATGTCGATGCCCTGGGTTGACTACCAGAAAGTTTGCTCTTATCATCTGTATTTTGGAAAGCTTAAAGGTTCATTCACAGATAGTGAGGTGCATAGAGAGATTGATGACCCTTTAAAAAACTAGACTTACCGTCTTATCTGGAAAACATCGTGTGAAAAAATTTTCGTCCAAACTAAAAAGATACATAAGTGACATTTTTATGAAAAATGAGTTCTTGGTATCGTTCGATTCGTAAGAGAAAGCTGCGTCTAACTGTGGTGATAAAAAATAATAATAATTAATATTTATTGCAAAAAACGATTGTTTATAAATGAGGAAAGTCGAAAAAGTTTAAAAATACAACATAAAAAGATACGCAAGGCACTTTGCGTGTCCTATAATTTTTACAAGGCATGTAAATACGTCATTAGCATACAAATAAAAAAGAACCCAAAGAATACAGTGTCTTTTTCGCCTCGTAAAAGTGATCGAGTACGGAGCGAATTTACAAACGAAAAGAATCGCTTGCCCTTATGAATATTTTAGACTTGCGAAATAGCTCGGACTCTGATCGGAAATCCAAGGGAAATAAGTCCCGGCTAGATTCGGCCATACACAAGAGACGATCGTTCGTGTAAGTTCGGGACAGCCACTGAACACACAGTGTCCCTTACGTATATGTTTTGTTGTATTTTGAGGCTGTGATCGAGCTCTTTGACAAAGGCATCGTCCAGAAGTGAAAGAGAGGTATAAAGACCTTATATAAGAGTTGTGACGGTTATACCCAGAATATTCTGTTGAGCTAGTCGTCCTCATCATCAGTGCTTTTAGAGGTGCCAAGCTTTCACAGGTTTATAAGCTGAAAAGCACCCCTGCGTGTCAACGAAATGTCAAAACACTTGCGGGGAAAATGCAGACGGCCGTAATCCTTC